>PVHP010003375.1:23625-68868 GCA_004024765.1 Zapus hudsonius
TGGACAGAGGCTCCAGAGTACCCATTCTCATTTTCTGTCCCCCACTTCCCCCCTCCATGGTGGTGCATGCCTTAAATCCCAGCACTCTGGAGGCCTAGGTAGAATTCATGTGAGTTCAAGGCCAGCCTAAGACTACAGAGTGAATTCCAGGTCAGCCTGGGCTAGATAGAGCAAGACCTTACCTGGGGGGAGAGGGGACACCTAATTTGTAACTGAGCAACTGGACAGTAGGAACGGCAGGAGGTGTAGAGGGAGCCTCTAGATCCACAGAACAGCACCTTGTTCAGTCCTACTCCACAGAGGCCCAATCCTCCACCTGTTAACCCACCATCTACCCTCACTGGAGACTCTCAAAGGAAATGGGATAGGGTCTCCCCATGCTCTCCTGGTCTCAGTGCCTCAGGAGCAGAGCAGCTGTGAACCCACTGAAAGCCCTGCTGGCTGCAATACTTTTGCACAGCTTGTCCCCTCTTCCTCTTGCTTCTGGTCCTCAGAATGTTTCCCTTCCTGGTGAGTAGAGACAGGTTGCCCACCCCCCAACCACAGAAAGGTTGTATACACTGGGTGGAGGAGTCTTATGAGCCCAGGAAGTGATGGAAGAAAGCTAGACCCCTATGACCAGCTGAAAGTCCCGGAACTCCTGGAGATGGAGTGTGAGGTGAGTTAGGCCCTTTTGGGGGGCACGCCTTTACTTGACTCTATCTGTGCACTCGAGTTACAGGGAGTTGGCACTCCATCAGCCTTAGCAGTGGAACTGAGCAAACACCACCGCAGATATGTATCACTTGGAAAATTTGGCTCTATCCCAGTAACTCCCCAGGTGAATTCATCCCATAGGGGGACTTACACTTGCTTTTTATAAAATTTATTTATTTATTTATTTATTTTTGGTTTTTTGAGGTAGGGTCTCGCTCTAGCCCAGGCTGACCTGGAATTCACTCTGTAGTCTCAGGGTGGCCTTGAACTCACGGCAATCCTCCTACGTCTGCCTCCCGTGTGCTGGGATTAAAGGCGTGTGCCACCACACCCAGCCTATCAAATTTATTTTTAAATTTTTTATTTATTTGTAAGAAGAGAGAGAAAGGGTGCACCAAGCCTCCTACCACTACAAACTCCAGATGCATGTGTCACTTTGCGCATCTGGTTTTACGTGGGAACGGAGGAACTGAATCCAGGCTGTTAGGCTTTGTAAGCCAGCACTTTAACTGCTGAGCCATTCCCCAGCCCAAATTTAAAATATTAGACAGGGTCTCTTGTAGCTCAGTCTATATAGCCCAAGCTGGCCTTGAATTATTGATTCTGTTGCCTTCTCCACCTCCCTGATGCTGGGGTTACAGGCTACCGGCATCAAAAGCACACCCCTATGGGCACTGCTATGTTGTACCCTATCCTCTTCTTGCCCTTGAAAGCAAAGATGAAGAAGACAGCTCTGTTCTGGAACAGAGAGCTATTATAACAGGCGAGTGGCAGCACAGAATCCAAGAGCTAAGTGTGCTCAGCCCCTGCTTCAGGCTTCAGAACTCAGTCCCCAGAGGGGATCTGAAAAGTCTATAACCTACAAGGGCCTGCCAACCTCTGTTTTCCTGCTCGCTGACTTGCAGTAGAGAGCAGGATGTTTTTTGGGGGGACGCCTATCAATATTTACACTCTCGATCAGCCTCACTGTCAACATGGACTGTCTGCAACCACACTCCAGCTCCAGGTGTCTGGGGACAGGCCGCAGCCCCATCAGGACCTCATCCCCCGTCAAGATTCTAACCTCTGGACCTCGGGCCTTAGCTGAAGGGTTAAGTCTGCGCTCCCTTGCTGGGGTAAAACTGGAGTAGCATTGTAGACAACCCAAGGCACGTTAAGCGTCTACAGGCCCCGGCTGCTGTAGCTTAAGACTCCAGGAAAGCTGAGGTAGGGCTCAGGACCCACCCACGGGAGAACCTGAGGCCAGACTTAGAGGAACTGCCCCCCACCAGGCGGCTGGGCGCCCCCTTTTCGAACAATAGCACCTGCTCAGGGTGGGTGGGGACGCACGTCTCAGACTCCAGGGCTGCTTGGCCCTGGCTTTCAAGAACCCGATGGCGGTTCTATTTTACAGCCGGCCCTGAGACCTGCCCTCCCTGCTAAGCTGCGAGGCCGCAGGATCGGCCTGGTGGGGGTCGTTCAGGCTAGGGGGGGTTGTTCGGCGACCCCTGCCTGCCCGGGGAAGTTTCCTCTGCCCCCCTTCAGCCAGGGGCGGAGGCAGGGCGAGCCCCTCCCCACGCCGGCCCCCACCCGTCCCGTCCCTACCAGACGGAGCCGTAGGCGCCGGAGCCCACGGGGCGCAGGCCCTGCAGCCGCTGCGGCACCTCCCACGCGGTCTTGTGGAGCTCCAGGCGGTGGAAGCCGGCGCGCGGACCCGACATGTCGCCGCGGCGCCCGGCTGAGCCTGGGGGGCGGCGGCGCGGGGCGGCGGCGCGGGGCGGGGCGGGGCCGGGCGGATTTCCCGGGCCTGCGGGGAGGAGGAGGGGGTTCCCGAAGACGGACGCGAGCTTCCCGCACCTGGGGGGCAGCGACAGGGCGGAAGCCGGCCGTCCCTCCCTCGGGCGGCGAGGGTCCTCGGATCCGCTGGCTTCTCCTCTGCAGCCCCCGCGCCCCCCGCCCGCAATCCTGCTTCTTCCCAAGGGGAACCGTCCCAAGCGAGCCGCGTCTCCAGACGGCGCCTTGGGGCCTGGGCCGTGAAGGACGCCTCTGCTTGGCAACGTGGTTCCCCCAGGTGACTTGGCCTCAGGGGTGCGGCGTCCGCCCCGGTCCCCCATCCCCACCCTCTGGTCCTAGTCCAGCAGCTCTTGGGAGGGAGAAATCTACCGGCCGGCCAGTCAGGACCAGGGACAGCAGCGGCACAGAGTTGGGGCCACAGGCGTAATCCCCAAAGTCCTCCTTGGTGAAGCAATCCAGAGCCCGAGACCCCAGAGCACAAGGCGGCCCAGCAGGTGCCACCGCTCGCTCTGCATTTAGCGAATCCTGCAGCCCAACAAATCCTCAAGGGTGTCGGTCCAGGCCACACACCCACCTTCATTCCCCTTTAAAAGTGAACACAGGAGGTGGAGAGATGGCTTCGCAGTTAAGGCATTCGGCTGCAACGTCTAGGAACCCAGGTCCAATTCCCCAGGACCCACTAAAGCCAGATGCTCAATGTGGCACAAGCATAGTTCATGTGCAAGGGCTAAAGGTACTGGTGTGCCCATTCTCATTCTCTCGCTCTCTCTCCATATAGATGTAATTTTACAAAAAGTGAACACAGGCTGGAAGTGATAGTTCATGCCTACAATCCCAGCACTCAGGAGGCCTAGGAGGTAACAGTGAATTCCAGGCTACCTTGAGCCACATGCAGACTGAGACGGTCTTGAATGAGTGAGAGAAAGAAGAGGAGGAGGAGGAAGAGAGAGGGGAGGAGGGAGGAAGAGGAGGAGGAAGGGAAAGGTTAATTTGGATCAGAGGACTCTTTCCCAGGCAGAGAAAGCTCCTGACCCTGATTCCTGGGGAAGCAGTGGGCAGTGGAGGGAAAGGCCTAGAAAAGCTCCTGGCTTTTCAACTCCCAGGAAAGGAAGAAACCAGGCCTGGGATATAAAACAAAGCTTTAATGTGACGTTTAAGTTTTAAAATATTTATAGCTGGGCACGCACACACAAGCCTTTAATCCCAGCACAGGGGAGGCAGAGGTAGGAGGATCACCATGAGTTCAAAGCCACCCTGTGACTACATAGTGAATTCCAGGTCAGCCTGGGCTAGAGAAAGACACTACCTTAAAAACCTAAACACTAGGCCGGGCGTGGTGGCGCACACCTTTAATCAAAGCACTCGAGAGGCAGAGGTAGAGCACCATGAGTTCAAGGCCACCCTGAGACTACATAATGAATTCCAGGTCAGCCTGAACTAGAGACCCTACCTCAAAAACCAAAAATAAATAAATAAATAAGAATAAAAACTAAAATAAAAAGAAAATAATATTTGAACAAGGGGGAGAGAATGTATGAGAAAATAGGCACTCCAGAGACTCCTGCCTCTGCAGAGGAGTTTAACACTTTGTGCATCTGGCTTTGTGTGAATACTGGGGAACCAAGCTCAGGACACCAGGTTCTGCAAACAAGCACCTCTAACTGCTTGCTGGGCCATGTCTCCAGCCAAAAACCTGAGTTTAAGTAAAAACTTGGATCTTGGGAGAAGGGGATATTGGACTAGCTCAGTGTTAGAGCGCTCTTGCCTAGCAGAATGAGGCCCTGAGCCCTGCAAAATAAAATAATAATAAAGAAAATAAAGTAAGAATTGGTAGCTGGACATGGTGGCACACGACTTTAATCACAGAACTCACGAGGCTGAGATAGGAGGATCGCTGAGTTAGAGACAAGCCTGGAACTACAGAGTGAGTTCCAGGTCACCATGGGTTAGAGTGAGACCCTACCACAAGGAAACAAAAGAATTGGCAATTAGCAGGAAGAGGGGCGGGAGGAAGAAGAAAGGCAACCAAATTACTTTTATGGTAAACTGGGCATGGCAGTGCATGCCTTTAACTTCAGCACTTGGGAGGCAGAGGTTGGTTTTAAAAAAAAAAATATATGATAGATCATTAGAGGCATCTGCCATCAATTCAGACCCATCCTGGGCAACACACTCTTCTACCTGACTTTGGCTAAGGCCAGAGCCAACCTGGATGTCAGTTTCCCCTCTGGAAGCCAGTGTGGATGCTGGGGCCTGACAGGAGAACCTGAAAATGGCCCAGCCCCCAGTGTCCAGCACTGAGCCTTTCCAAGGGCCCCTGCCAGGGGGGGTGGTGGGCACCTTTCTCTGGGCCTGGTCGAGGTTTTGTGCAAAGTTAATGGGGCTTCAGCTGAAGGCGGAGGAGGCGGGAGCCAAAACTGGAATGGTGGGAACCTCTCCACAGAGGGGGAGGATGGTAGCCTTTGTCTGCCAGCTGCCGGGAAGGGCCCAGCCAGTCGTTCCCAGGGCAACCAGTCTTGTCTGTTTTCCTGGGGCTGCCTAACTTGGCTTTTCAAGTTGGAGAGTGGGAAGGAGTAATGAAGAGTAAGAGAGATGGCTGGCCACCCTTAAGAATTCCCCCCACCACCCAGCCTCCCTGACAGCTGCTGCCCAATTCCTGGAGGTCAGAGCTGACCATTGTCAGCCACTGGATCCAGCTTGGTTTAACTTTCAATGAACTACCTCATCCCTCAGCAAAATTGCACTGGGATCCACCCTCAGTGTGTCTACCTGTACCAGGGCACCTTCCAGGGCTCTTGTGAGATCAAACCCTACAGGAGAGTAGCCGCCTGAGTTTCAGCTGGTGGTGGGTGTTGAGGTCCCTTTCAAGGGCTGACACCATTAGAGCTTGGTATGGGTTAGGAAAGCCACTATGGAGAAGTGACACAGAGCTGAGCTGAGCCTGCAGGCAACCCTGAGGCAGGAACAGGGAAGTAGCACTGTACCTCTTCAGGGTGTGAGGGCTCTGCTATGACTCAGTGCCACCCCTAACAGCCCCCCCCCAATCTCTCCATGTCACTGCCCCCTACTGCTCCAGCCCTTCACTGAATGGCTGTGACTTTGCCAGTGGTCAGAATGTACTTCCTGAAAGGCAAATCTGGTGGGAAGGGCTGATATGGGAAAGGTCATAGAAGTTACCCGAAGCCTCTCCCTTCTCAAGTATCCTGGGAGGAACATGGGAAGGAGGACCATAACAGGAAGGACAACAGGTCACCACCCCTGGGTCTGTTGGCATTCTGCCCACTCAAAGCTGGCCTGCCCATCTCTAAACACCCCAGCATGGAGGCCTTGTTTCTACCCCTTGCTGGCCCCCCATAAGGACAGGCCCTTCAATTCATTTGTCTATCTTCCAAAGAGTCTGTGGGGTAATGGTGGACACTCTGCCTCAGGCCTGTTGGGGCTGCTGGCTTCCTCAGAGACTCCAGTGGCAAGAGGCACAGGTGGTCTGCAGGATTTAGACTGGAAGCCTGGCCTCAAGGTTCACAGTCCCCTAACCAGGCATCCCTGCTGGGACTTAGGGGCACTGTTCAATTTCCTGGCCAGCCAGGCTCTGGGGAAAGCTCTGTGTTGGGAGATGTCATCTGTGGGCCTGGTACTCTTCCTTGTTCACACTGGTTACCCAGACCCAGAGGGAGCTTGTAATATCTCATCAGGATTCTCCTGAGAAGGATGTGTCAGTGCATGCCAGGAACAGTTCAGATAGGACCCAGAGTCACAAGCATTTGGATCTAGCCAAAATGAAACTGACCCCTATTTCCTGCTGTGGCACAACTCTGGTAGGTATCTTTTAAGAGTGGGGAGGAAAAGTCCCCAAGCGCAGACCACTTACCCAACTTGCTGCTCGGTGCTCAGTACCTAGGACAGTGCCGATAGCAGTGTGGGCCCCAAAAGATGGTGTGAGATGTAGGAGACCAACTTACTGGGAGTAAACATCTCAGCCTGACTCACACTTGTACTAGATGCTTTCTGGGCCTCTGGGTCTGAGGATTGGAAGCAATATCCTCCCCCACTGCCAGATTCTTCCACCCTATGGTAGAATTAGCTCTCAAGTCATAAACTCTGTGTCCCAAGGCATTCTGGAGCAGCCTTTGGTACTAGGCAAAAATTGACCTCAAGGCTCCTTGAGATTCAGGGCTACTCTTAAGTGTCCACAGGACCTGTACACAGTAGGGACTTATTAAATGTCGTGTGGAGGTACTGTCTTGACCATACCTTAGAAACGGGCATGGAGAACACAAGGTTAGGACAGGGATCAGGCCTTCAATACCCTCCTGGCCAAGCCCACGTGACTCCTGGCATAGCAACCCAAGAGGAAGGGAAGCTGAAGGCTTCTATAGAAGCTGAAGGTGCTAGAGTTGGCCCAAGCTATGACCAGATGGGCCCACATAAGGGCCCCACCCTAGTATACAGGAAGAGACTGTATCACAGGCTCAGGGATGGGAACAGATGAACAGGGAAGGACGGGCAACCAACCAGAGAGTGAAAAAGACAGCTGTATTGTTACAATCAAAATTTACAAAAAGGGTTGGGTAGTCCTTGAAGAGCTGCTGTTCTACCACCCTCAGACCCAGATAGGGCCTCCAAGACAGCCTGTTTGACAGGCTGAGATCCGGACTGCCAGTCTTCTGGGACCTTCTGGCTACCTGGGCCCCGACGTCTGACGTCCAGTTTGACCTTTGAGGTGGAGCCTACGATGACCCTTAAATTCACCTGGAGTGCCTGCGCCCCACGGGGAGGCCAGGAGAGGTCAGGAAGGCATCGTACCGCTTTTTCTCCTCCTTCCATCTGGCCAGCAGACACGGTCCAGGAACTGGCCCTGGGAGCGACAGGTCTCAGATCTCACCCAAGGCCAACAAACCCAGGTTATCTTGAGGGGGCTGCTGGTGCAGAGAAAGAGGAGACTAAAGCCCCAATACCCCCAGTGGCCTGGCGTGGCTTTGTAAGGCACGTTTGCAAATCACTCAGGAAACAACACAGAGAACACCCAATGCTGGTGCCATGGGAAGGAGCTGGTGCTGGCTTGGGTGCCCAGGCAGTATTGCTCAGGAGAAAGATGCTACAGTCTACGACAAGAGGTGGGTCCACTACACCCCTTCCAGACGCCTTGGGTGCATCCTTTCCTGGAGAGAGAGAAGAGCTCAGCTACAGCCAATGCAGCCTCGTCCCAAGGGGCTTCCCAAGGCCAGGCATGGCTACCACACACCTGCATCCTGAGGGAGCACGGATGGTCAGAGGTCAGAGGTCAGTAACCTTGTTCTCAAGTGCAGCGGCGATCTGCTGTAGGCGGAAGGCCAGTTGCATCTTCTGGGCTGCAGGATCCTCCTCCAAGGCATTGATGATCTGAGTGGGGCAGGGGAATCTGTCAGATCACAGACTGGAGGGGCTGGCCTGCCCCAGGGACCCAGACCTTACCTCATCATAGTACTTCTGTGTGTACTGGTAGAGCTGGTGCAGCGCCACAAGCGTGTTCAAAGAGTCTGTGTGTGCCTGGGGATTATAATGTTACTCAGCGTGAAGAAGGGGCTAGAGAAGCCCAAGGCCGGTCTCATAAAACAGCAGGACGTGATGTGGTGGCTGTGTGGTACTATCACAGGCATATGAGCACAAGGATCACACCTTCAGGGCCACGTGAGCTCACACACATGACAGCGTCTGTGCCATATCCAGTGAGGAAGGCATGGCAGGCCCACACACCAGCCTCTGCACATACACACACCTTCACCCAGGACTCAGCCTGCCTGACCAACATGCCCACCCGGCCTACCTTCTGCTTCTCTCCTCATGGACACAGTTCCACCCTGCTCTGCAGTTTCAGTGCCTGGCTCATCAGAGGCCAACAGACAGGGTACAGGTCCCTCACTCTACAGGACCCTTCTCCCTTCTAGCCCTTACCCGGGAAATCTCTGCCAGGTGTGTGTTCATGTCCTGGTCGCTGACCTGCACCATTTGCCGAATGCTCTTGTAGTAACTGCAGGAGTGGGAGAATCATGGGGACAGGCAGTTAGGTGTGTGGGAAGGTGGAAAGGATAGGCCCTGGCTAGAACCACCCCCTCTAGCACTCCTCCACAAGGGCCAAGGGTGGGCACTCAGGTGTAGCTGAGGACAGGGCAATACTCACTCCTCCACCATCTTCTTGTAGGTGGAAATCTCCTTGGCATATAGCAGCTTGTTGCTGGGAGAATCCTGTGGAGGACAAAACCCTATGACCCTGAGCTAGGCTCAGCCATTAAGTCCCTGTGGAGCAGCAGTGAGGCCCCAGCCCATCACTGTCATCAAGAAAACGGCAATTTAGTATTTGGTAGTAAAACGTGCTTTCTCCGCCTGTGTAAGGGGGAGGCACTGGAGGCTGGGGACACGGACACACAAGCAGGGACAGAGGTCCTATGAGGGACAAAGGAAAGTGGGTGATCTTCAGGGCAACCCCACAGTCTTGGTCAACTTCCACCTGCTTTTGTCCCAGGCTTTAACCCAAAATGTGCAAACCCTCACTAGACAAGCTTCTTTTTGTTTTGTTTTTTTCGAGGTAGGGTCTCACTCTAATCCAGGCTGACCTGGAATTCACTATGTAGTCTCGAGGTGGCCTTGAACTCATGGTGATCCTCCTACCTCTGCCTCCCGAGTGCTGGGATTAAAGGCGTGCGCCACTACGCCCGGCTAAGCTTTATTTAAAAAAAAGAAAAAGAAAAAGAAAAAGAAAGGAAAAAAAGGAAATGTATCTATTTATTTACTTTAAAAAATATTTTATTTATTTGAGAGAGTAAGAGAAAGAGGCAGACAAAGAGAGAGGGAGAGAGAGAATGGACACGCCAGGGCCTCCAGCCATGGCAAACGAACTCCAGACACATGCACCACCCTGTGGATGTGGGTGGGCACTGTGGAATCGAACTCAGGTCCTTCTGCTCGCAGGCAAACGCCCTAACCACTAAGCCATTTCTCTAGCCCCTCAGACAAGGGGGCTTTTTTTGTTTGTTTGTTTGTTTGTTTGTTTCTCAAGGTAGTGTCTCACTCTAGCTCTGGCTAACCTGGAATTCACTCTGTAGTCTCAGGGTGGTATTGAACTAATGGCAATCCTCCTACCTCTGCCTCCTGAGTGCTGGGATTAAAGGCGTGTGCCAGCACACCTGGCTTTAGACAAGCTTTTGATACATCCCAAACTCACCCTCATCTCGGCCACAGCTTCCCTGGGCCATTCCCATGGACACTGTCTAGCCCGGGTCTCTCTACCCCTCCTCCTGGGCAGCTGACCTTGCTCTGTGACCCACAGCCCCACTCACACGGCTCAGCTTGTGCTCTGTGCGTGTACAGGCATCCATGAAGGTCTGTGCGATGACCGACAGGGAGGCATCCACCACCTCATGGACATGTACGTCAAAGATGAAATGCGGGTTCTTCAGGATATTCACCCAGAACCGGAGGGGTAAACTGCAGCAGACGGACAGGGAGTAAGGGGCTGCTGGGCTCAGGTAGGATGCAGGTAGGGCAGGGCTTCACCTGTTGGTCTTCCAGATATGGATGGTGTCCTCATCTCTGATGTCATGCTTCTCTGCCTGCTCATCCAGGAAATCGAAGAAGTATTTGACTGCGGGTGGCACCGCATGCCCGGGTGCCAGCACGCTCTGGAAAAAGTTGTCCACGAACTGCTGCAGTGTGCCCTGTGGAGAAGGGGCTCCGTGTGACCTTCCTTCCCCTCCCACAGGCACCTGTGTGTGTGTCAGAGGGAGCATGTGAGCGCTGCCACCTTGACTGAGAGCAGTCGTGTCAGGTAGATCTCTGTGATGGCCTTGGTTCGCTCCTTTTCCTTCACGCTGCCACGTTTGGACTTGCCCTCATCCACCTCGTCGGCCGGCCTCACCAGGTGCCACACACGGTTCTCCTCCTCCAAGAGGGCATGACCTGTGGGGAGCAGGCAGCTGAGGGACCCTGTCCTAGCCGAGGCTCCAAGCAGGCAAGCCTAGAGCTTGGTGTGTAGGGACTTGCGCCCCTAATCCCAGAAGTTCCCCCTAGATGGCAGAAGGTGGATGTGGTCCTCCCAGACCTCCAGGAGCAAGAGGGGGCAGGGTGGGGCATGGACTCACGCTCCCCAGGCAGGTCCTGTTGGCTATCCTCTGGTTGCTGGGAAACCCCCACCTTGGACAGGATAAGAGTGGCTCCATCCCGGACCTGAGGATAGAGCCATTGTGGAGGGCCATGTTCCCATTGTGGAGTCCATATCCTCGCTCCACACAGGACATCCGTCCCCACACTCACATTGTAGTGCATGAGGGTATTGATGCGCTTCCACCGGCCTTCCCGCTGAGAGGTCAGATCCAAGTCAGACAGAATCTGGGCTGTGGACCCAGGACGCCACTCTGCAGGAGGACACAGCTCAGCTCCTGACCGCAGGACCACAACTGCCCATCTCTCTAACCCTTAGTGTAGAGACTGACTCGGTAGGTCCCCTCTCTAGGGCAGAGCCAGGCATACAAGCCTCATGAACAGGAAGCACTCACCAAGGACCACACTATCAGGCTTGGGCCAGCAGGAGCAGGGCTGTGTACGGTACACCTGGTCAATAATCTTCTCCTTGACTTGAGATATGGTGTCGCAGTTGAGGACCTTGACTGGGATGGCATCAACCCCTTCGTCTTGAACAATCACGCTCACTGTCTGCCAGAGAAGGCGGGATAGAGGGTCAGCTGGGGAGATGCCTTCATGCTCAGTCCCCCTCCGCCCTAACCAAGGCCTATCCAAGATGACCTGGCATTGCCCTTCCCAGGCTCATGGGATGAGGGGGAGCTCATTTACACACACAACCTCACATGTGTACATGACACACCATCTCACACGCTGCAGCAGAACTAGACACCCAAGATGCAGCCAGATGGGAGTGAGAGTGCTTATAAGCCCTCTCTCTAGGGGAGCCCATCTCAGTCCACTGACCCAATCCTCCCAAGCAGTTTAAGTCCTGACAGCCTGGTTATAGACCCAGCAGAGATGGCCTGAATCCTCCCACCACGCCAGCTTGGCTATCCCCACCCCCAGGGCTACCGCCTGTAACCAGGTAGAGTCCAACAACTTCCTAGCTCAGCCTCTATAGCTCCTGGCTGTAGAGGATTTACCAGAGGTGCATATTCAACATCGTCCCCCAGCAGTCCCGTGTCATTGAGGGTGTACTTGGCCTTCTTCTGCACAGCATCCACTGGCCCCTTCTCCACTTGATGTTTGATGGCCTTGAAAAGCTTGTACAAGGGCTCCCCTGCACTATCCTAGAGCAACACAGGGAGCTGTGTGAGTCGAAGGCATGGGACTGACTACACCTGAAGCAGAAGCAGACCTGCTTAGTGGGGTCTCACTGCAAGGCAACTGAACAGGTAAGTGTGTGTTAGGAGCGATGGCACCATTTTACCACACCCTCGATTTGGACGGAACTCACCTTGAGGTACTGGTACAGGCAGATAGACATCCAGTTGGACAGCATCCTCTCCACCACTGTCTCAGACCTGGGAGTACAAAGAGGCCTTGTATTCCTAAGGCTCAATTGGCTCTTACAAGAGTTCATCTATCCCAATGGCCCAGCCCAGCCTCTCCATCCAGGCCCCAGGAACGTATCACAATGCACATGCAGTCACACGGTAAAGCCCCTTTGTGGAAGCCCATCATCTGGGCTGGCCACACGACCAGCAAAGACAATAGGGGAGTGGGGATGGGAGCTGGTTTTCCATCTGCCTGAATATGACCCTGTACACCCTGCTTATGATCCACACAGCCTCCACCCTGATCCTACACACACACACACACACACACACACACACCTGCGCAGCATCAGCTTGGGGTTCTTGGCCACCACGTACTGCTCCATGAGTTCCAGGAAGAGTGTGCGCATGATGTCTGTGTAGTACTCCAACTTCCCGTGCAGTGCCACCGTCAGCAGAGAAGCGAAGTAGACCTTGGCACGGGCCGAGAATTCCCGCTGATTCTCTAGGGTGTGGATGAACTGCAGGATGGTGATCAGAGCCCACCTGAGCACATGTCCTAGCGCCTTGCCCCACCCTACTCCTCTGTGACCAGCCAAGGTCCCTCCCTACTCACATTGATGAGGAAGGACTTGCTGTTAAGCAGATTGGAGAACTGGTAGAGGGCCTGCTCCACAATAGGCCGCCGTGACTCGGGGATGTCCAGCTTGCCAGTGATCATGACATCCTTGTCACCATCCTTGGAGGGCAGGAAGAAGACGCGGTCAGTGTAGGTCTTGTAGTCCAGCGTGGGGATGCCCGCCTCATGCACATCGTTTGTCTGGTCTTCCATCTCAATCATCAAATCTAGGGGGAGTGGAGTGGCAGGCCAGGGTGAGGCATCCTCAGCCTCCCACTGCTACCACCCAACCTCTTCCCCCACTCCTTCCCACAGGGCCCTGTAATGGCCTCGGATCCTAACAGCATCGAGGGTAGCCTGTGGGCCCACCTGCCTGAGGAGTCCCTTACCAGTGAACTCCTTCTTGCAGCGGTCCCGCACACTCTCCTCTAAGCCCTCCAGCTGGGACTTGATCTTCTCATACTCACGCTCCGCCTGCTGGCTTTTCCTCCTGTGGGGCACAGAGCAGCTCTTGGGTCCCGGCTGGTTAGCCACTAGGCAGCCCAGGATTAGTAGGCTCTGCACATCTGCTCTTAGCAGGACAGCAGTGGGCGCAACCAGAGGGGTTAGGGCAGGAGAGGCAAGGAGGATGTCACCAGCTGGCCTGGTACAGGACTCACCAGTAGCAGTATATGGAGACAGCAATGACAGCCACCATGGGTACGATGACCAGAGGCAAGATTAGGCTGAGAGGCACATCGCTCACACGTGTGTCATATTCCACACGGCCTAGCACCCATTCACGGGAGCCAAACTTTACCTGTGTGGAGGCTAGGGCTCAGTGCTGGCAGGCATAGGCTGGGTGGTGTCTCCCACAAGCCCAGCACTGCTGGGCATAACCAAGCCCCCTGCAGCCCACCCACCCTCACGCACAATGAACTCAGGTAGGTTGTGTGTCATGTCTCGCTTCTGCCGCCTCTTGGGTGGGGGCTGCACCTCAGGGGGCTCACAGTACAGGTCAGTCTCGGTGAGTGTCTTCATGATACAGCGCTCAGCACCCACAAATGCCTCGGCCTCCTGCAGTGTCATTGCCTTGTTCAGATTGGTTCCCTGGAAGGGGGTGGATGGCAAAGGTAAGGGAGGCCAAGAGGGGTCCTCAGCCTGGATCACAGATCCCAGCCCCAAGCTGACCCAGGCACCAGGCTTCCATTCTGCCGTTCCCCTCACCCGGGCATGGATGAGCTTGTTGACCTGCTTCTTGACACCACCTGTGAAGTTCTCAAAGGTGGGATCTGCCACATATTCAAAGGCACCAGCCTCAGTTCTGAGCAGAGCACGGTGACCATCCATCTGTATCAGTGCAGTGAGGTTGTAGGCCTCAGGCTCCTCAGGGACAGCCGGGGACAAGAAGACAACCTTGGTGTCATTGTAGAACACGTACTCGGTGCCCATAACCTGTGGGATGGGTCTGAGACATCAGGCCATTTGGTGCAGACCTAGCCCCCTCCCAGGCCATGTCCCCACTGGCTGGCATTGGAACTGAGCCTTCAGCTCACAGCAAGACTGACCGTTGTGGGCTGCAGGGGTCCTGCCTCCCGCCGCCGCCGCCAGGACTGCAGGGGCTCAGCAATGACAACCATGGCGAACTTCTGGATGAGGCTGAAGCCCTGGCCAGTGACATTTATTATCCGGCCACCACTGGGGAGAAGACAACAGTGCTTTGAGTAGCTTGGCCATGAAAGGGGGACACCTATGCAGCTTCAGGATGGATACTTTGTAAGCTCCCACTCATCTCCTAGCTGGCAGTGTGAGTACTGGAAGTGGCAGAGTATCTGTGAAGTGTCAAAAAGGCGGGGAAAGTGGCACTCAAGATCTAGAGTGCACTACCCCGAGCCTGCCCTTCTGGGTTCCAAAGAGGCAGCCCATCTGGGTGCAGTGGGGTTTTCGGAAAGATCCCTTCTGCTGCCCTGCCCAGCCTGTCCAGTCCTACAACATTCCTCTCTGCCAAGTCAGCAGACAGCGCTGGAAAGATGGATACAAAGGAGAAAGGCACTGGCCAGGGAGGGGAGAGGCCACACCTGACAAAGCTTCGCAATGGCTCAAAGGCCCGTAGCACCGGGTTCTCACAGTAGGTGAAGAAGACGTCAGGACTGGGCACGCGGGAGCCCCCATAGAAGACCGCTAGGGCCACCTGGCCTGGCTTCAACTGGGGGCCTGTGATGCACTGCAGCTGTGCCCCAAACTTCTTCCTGAGATAGGAGGTGCCTGTCAGCGTCAGCCTCAAACCAGGCCAGATCAGGCTGGTTCCACTGTCCCCCTCTAAGGCACACTCAGGATTACTGTGGGATAGCCCCCCAACCTGTCCCCAGGGCCAGCCAGCTATGGACGACACCTACACTTCACAAGGGACGTCATTGAGGGTCACCCTCACATCCTCCTTGGAGCCCGTGTCCAGGTGAGTACCACTGATGGTCAGCATGGTGCCACCTGCCTGTGGTCCCTGGTGTGGCTCCACACTGAGGGGCTGGGGTTGCTGAAAGAATGACAGCATGCCAGAGTTAAGACAAGGGACTCAGAGGCCACAGTCCTTGAGAGCTCAGACCTCCATCAGACAATTATTGTTAGAAGGTAGCAGAAGGCTGGAGAGATTGCTCACCAGTTAAGGTGCTTGCTTGCAAAGCCTAAGGACCTGGATTTGATTCCCCAGTACCCACATAAAGCCAGATGCACAGTGGTGCGTGCATCTCTGGAGTTCATCTGCAGAGGCTGGAGGCCCTGGCATGCACCCATTCATATTCTCTCTCTCTCTCTCTCTCTCTCTCTCTCTCTCTCTCTCTCTATATATATATATATATATATATATATATATATATATACACACACACACACACACACACACACACACACACACACACACACACAATACTACCTAGGGGACTTTATATGTAAATAATCTGCCTCATTCACTCTCAAATAAATAAACAGAGGGTAGTAGAACAGGGCCTGCCTTCTCCCATCTTCCCAACCTGCAGGTTCAGCTCAGGGTCTTAAGGGTCAGATACTCACTTGATAGGTGAACTGAACGCTGGCTGGTGAATGGCCGAGCTTCCCATTGACATCCACCTCAACACCCCCAGTGAAAGGTTCCTCTGCAGCCTCAATCGCACACACAATCCTGGCAGGAAACAGAAAGCACTCCTGCAGCTCTTGAACACTGTGTGTACCTACACACTGTCCCTCCATTGTCCTCCACCTTTCTACCCACCAAGTTAGTCACCAGGCCCTTGGGACCCTAACCCTATAGCCGAGGGGCCCAACTAAGGGGCCTACTCACCGAGTGGACACAGAGTACTGTTTTGGCTCAAAGGCACAGCTCTGACCAGCCACAGTGATCTTCTTCACATCTTCTGCTCTGATACCCAAATTGGACCCAAGGATGGTGACTCGGATGCCCCCGCCCAGTGGGCCCGTCTCAGGCTGGATCTGAAATCAGCGGAGTGCAGTGAGTAACCCAGTGGTCTGGGCAGGCTGGGGATCCAGGCTGGAACAGGCACAGGCTAGGCTGGGATAGGACTCACCCTGGTGATAACAGGAGGCGGGCACTCAGAAGTCGCATTGCTGCACAGAGCCTCATACACACACCTGTTGTGCCCCTGGCACCACACGCACTTGTAGGCAGGGTCCGCGGCCAGACACAAGCTACAGTCACTGCGGCCAAAGGAGCAGTTGTAGAGGGTCACTGTGAAGGGAAGTGTACTGTCAGTGGGCAACCTTGTCTTCTACCCCATCTTTGCCAGGCCCCACCTACCTTGGAGCTTGCTGTCGATATGCTTGCCATATGACTTGACATACAGGTGAAGGGGCAGGGTCTCGTTGGCATCATGGGACAGCTGAAAGGACATGTAGGGATGCACTGTACTCCTGGCCTCTACTCAGGAGTGTGAGGGAGTGGTCATCAGGGTGAGTATCATGTAGGTACAGTTGCCACATGGTCTCTTTACTGTCCAACGTCAGTAAGGATGGTCAGGTGGACAGGAGTGAGAACACCAAAACACATATACCATGTAGACACAAGTATGCTGTGTGCCAACAGAGGTGGGAGACTGAATCCTTTTGTGACAGGGACACAAACAGAAATACTCAGGGACCACCTAGTACTTCCACTGGGATGAGGGTTAAGCCCTGGGCTGGGCTCTGGTCTAAGACCCCCCCCCCTTCAGCCTCTCCCCTTGGAGTCCTAGAGGTACTATCCCCTCCCAGGGACCCTGGTCTGTAGCTGTACCTTTGGGGTCCTAAAAGAGAAGGTCCCAGGCTCCTGCATGGTCACTGGCTCCTCAAACTTCAGCAGGTCACTGCCCACATACAGGGAAGAGCCCTACAGAGAGTCCAGTCAGCACGCTCTGGATAGGCCAACCCACCTGCCTACCCCTCCAGAGCCTCGGAGTCCCGGCCTCCCTCCCTAGGGGCCTGGGTGTTACTCCTTAGTGTTCCTAGGGCCAGTGGCCAAGGGCCCTTGAAGCCATGCAAGCCCCCTTGTGTGTGCAGAAGCTGAGAAAGGTTTCTGGCAAGTGTACTTCGGCTACCTGTTCCACCCCTGATCCCATCACCCTGCTCACTTGGTTCCCTAGTTTTCCACAACCTCAACTCACCCACTTCTGCTCCACACTCAGGCCCCTCGAACCCCATGCCTCCCTTACTACTGCTTCCACCCTCCCGTATCTTCTGACTGCTTTCTCTCCAGCTGGGCCTCAAGTAGAGGTTACAGGAGGGCCCAAGGACTCCAGAGGGGTTAATGTTAAGCAAGTCCTGCCACCCCTCCACCATATGGCCCAGCTCTACCCTAGGTTCTCCCCGACCTTCACGGTGTCCAAGTTCTTGCCCTGAAAGGTCACTTCTGTCTCGTGGTTCATGGGAATGACCAAAGGGCTAGGGTCCAGGAAATGGGGGCAATTGTCCTCCTAGGAGAGAGAAGCTGGTTAGTAAGACACCCCTCAACGCTCATGTGGTCATGAGCTAGCAGACAGCCACCCCAGCCAACTACCCTCACCATATGAGCACGTATGATTCCATTCTCAGGGTTGGGTGAGGCCTCCCGACACTCATGGTAACGTAGATCCCACTGACAGGTCCAGCGGTTGCTGGCACAGGAGATGCACCTGGGGAGAGGGCCATGTGTGGGTAAGAGTCTTGAAGCAGAAGTGCCCAGGTCTGGGACAGGGTGGGGGCCTTAAAAGGTGGCCAAGACTTACGGCAGATTTTCCTCCAGGCTCATGGCTTCCCGGCAGTCGTAGAAAGGGTACAGGTGAGAGGTGAGAAAGACATTGCCATGTCTGAAGAGGAGTTGGATTCTCACAGCCACGTGGTCTGCAGATGGCAGGTAGGGATGGTGTCAGGTGGTGACCACAGCAGAGTCCAGGGACAACAGGCAACAAGGGCTGGAGCTGTGCTTCCCCTAGTGCCTGGCTGAGGGCAGGTCTGTCTTGGGGCCTAAGGCCCGACATAAACACCCCGATCTGCAGGCTCAGCTGGCCTGCTGCCAGCCAGCAGACCTGGGCTCAGGTGTCAGCTCTCAGGGCTGAGCTCATCTTTCTCCCCAGGGTTTACACTGCTTTCGCACCCTCGCTCTGTTTCTGTATGTGCGGAGGGCAGAGGCTCCTTGGAGTCTGGGTGGGAGGGCCTTCCAGGTCCCTGCCCTCGTCACTGTGTGGCCATCCTTGGCCTTCAACACTCAAGGGACAGGAATAGTACCTGTCTTAACCCACATTCAGGTCCCCAACTTTGAAGGCCAGTTCCAGCAGTTTCAGGCTGGACATGGCAGGGAGAGGCATCTACAGAGAGGACAATACCTAGGGGACTTGCAAGAGACCTTGTAGGAACTCTCCAGGATAGGGCTGTGCCCAGTCTCCAGATTGTCAGCAGTCTTCCAGGGCAAGGCTAAGGTGCTGTCACACTATAGGATAAACTCCAACCCTCCCCAACCACCACTAAGAGCAGCTTGCACCCAGAATTGGCTCACACATGGTGCTCAACAGGGCAGAGCATATAAGAGCAGACAAATGCAAGATTGTATATAGGAAAGGGGAAGCCATGTAGACCCAGAGGCTGAAGGAGGGAGTCTCACCCTGGCCTGGTGGTGTGCTGGGGATGCTGCTTGGGGAGTTACAGATGACAGCATCTCCCTCCATGCGGGCAGGATGTGGTGGTGATTCACCAAAGAGACAGAGCAATTCATCCTCCTGGATCAAGGTAGGGAGGGGGCTGACAGTCAGCTGCACCTGTAGTAGGGAAGTGGTTTATATCAGGACCCCTTGACCCTAGCAACCCCACTACCCAATCTTGGGGTATGGAGGGCAAAGGCTAGGTAGTTGGAGGGGACCCTCCAGCTCAACCCCAAACATGTATAGTCTGAAGCCCCTAAGAATCCTCTAGACTCTTACTTTACTTTAGATCAAATGCCCAAATGGTCACCCAGCAGCTGTGGCCTCTTGCCCCTGCCTCTGCTCTGCACACTATCCCCTGCCTGCCACCTGCCATTCACCTCCCCCTGGGCCCGCCGGCTCATGTTCTGCGGCTGAGCATCAGTAATAGCCACACAGGACTTGTCCCGGCTCCACAGCCAGTGGCCAGTTTCCTCAGCCCTTGGGCATTCGGCCCTTCTGGTGCACCTGCAAGGACAAAAGATGACCTCAGCCACAGTGCCCATCAGTCTCCAGGCAGGGTTTTGTTCTCCCTAGGACAGAGCTATGCCCCCTACTCAACTCAGTCCATGGCCCTCCAGGGCAAGACCAAAGTGCTCACCGTCCCTCGACGACACACCAGCCACAGTAGGGGTCCTGGGAGTCACGGCAATGAGCACAGGTTGAGTAGCTCAAACACTCCTGCACAGGGAGTCGGAAGACCTGGGGGGGTAGCAGGGGAATGAGGAGAGCAATAGCCTACAAACATAGGGCCCTATCTCCAATGCTATCCAGTCTCCTGAGACTTTCAGCTCATCCCACATTCTGTTCTGAGCCTTGAAAGTCTGAGAGGCCAACTCCAGCTCCGTGAGTGTTAGGAGTGGCAAAAGACCAGGCAACCTGTAACCACATGTGGCCCAGACACCCCGCCCCCAGGCAAAGAATCTCCTGAGGGTCCTGATACCTTCCTGGGCTGGATGGGCCCCGGTGGAGGGGAGGTGACTTGCACTAACCCCTACAAGCTTGGAACAAGAGAAAGAAACACAATAGACACATAGGAAGCAATGTGGATGGATGTAGCTCAGTACACTTGCCTAGCACACACAAGATCCTGGGTTTGATGGTAGCACTACAAAAAACTAGACATGATGGAGACAGCAAGGGTGCTATCAAGACTGACTGGGAGATACAGGCACAGAACTTGCCTAGCTGCCCAAGGCCAGGTCCTGCAGAACCCTCTAGGCCTATTACAGGAGCATGGATCATAACAGCTTCCTGGGACCATTTCTAGACTAACCTTGTCCTGGGTCATGGCATACAAACTGGACCCATCTCCAGACAGAACTAAGTCCTGCTTGATTCTCTTGTTGATCTCCACAAGGATAGAGCCGTACTCCACAGAGGTACCATCTGGGGTGAGGTATACCTGTAGGCACCAAGGCAGTCCATGAGGGCAGGGCCTCATACACAGACAGTTCCCTCAGGAGCCTCCTGGCCCAGGGTCAAACCTTGAGGATCCGGCCATCAGAGGTACCCAAGAAAGCAATAGTGTGGCCATTCTCAGTGGTTACTGTCACCGCAGTCAGATTCAGGCCTCTGCGCTGTAGCATGGCTGTAGTGGTGAGTCCATCACGACTGCCCAATGGGTAGGGCAAATGCTCTGAGCCACATGGGAAGCTCTCGCTGGCACCCTGTGGATTACAGCATCAGCAGGGGGTACTGACCTCTTTGCCTCCAAGGCCCTTTCCTACCAGGGCTCTGAGCTAGATGTCATGTGGCCCCCACATGTTACCAACAATAAAGACCCATGCAAAAGGGATCCATTTGCTGCAACAACATCCAGCAAGGACCTGGCACATGTCAAGAAGCAGTACCCGAGCTGGGCGTGGTGGCGCACGCCTTTAATCCCAGCACTCGGGAGGCAGAGGTAGGAGGATTGCCATGAGTTCAAGGCCACCCTGAGACTACATAGAGAATTCCAGGTCAGCGTGGGCTAGAGCAAGATCCTACCTTGAAAAACCAAAAAAAAAAAAAAAAAAAAAGAAGCAGTACCCACTGTGCAAGCCCCATACTTCACAGCCTTAGCTACAATGCACACATATATCCTGGCAAGCAGGAGGGGACACAAACCCCCACTAACAGACATGAGACACATACTTGTATGTGGCCACCACACTGGATCTCGCCATGGAAGGGCTTATAGAAGACATCACGGATTGAGGGTGTAGCTGCCAACTCCTTGGTTGCTGTGTAGCAAGTATTACGGTTGTCTTTCATCTTGGCATGGACCTCGTCCAGCGGGAACAGGCAGAGGCCTGCACCAGGCCCCCCAGTGCTCCGGCCATCCTTGCTGAAAAGAGCATAGAGCACTCTGCCAGCACCCAGTGTGGCCACGGAGGCAGCCAGGCAGGCACCAAAGGCAGAGGCCTGGGGGTCACTAGGGTCCTGGCACTGCAGGTCCATCTCCACGTAAGAGTAGTAGGAAGGGTCATTTTTGCACATGCGTGCCAGCAGGGTGCGATTCCGAGCAGGGTGCTTGTCCTGCTGGTTGAAGACAAAGAAAACATAGAGGCCATCCTCAAAGGATGCCACAAACTGCTGAGTGTTGGTGGACAGGTAGCCAGCTTTGAAGGTGGTGTGGTCTGAATAGGCCTCAAAAGCCTCCCGGCCCTCAGCTCGGTCCAGCAAGCGAGTGCTCACGATGATGCCGTTGTCGTGGGGCCCATTGCCTTTGCCCACGAACAGCACGTTCTTGCCGTTGGGGTGCGTAGAGCTCACGAGGCCCACTGTGGCCACATTCTCATCGTTGCTAGCCACGAAGGACTTCTCACCACTGCCGTCCTCGTAGAAGAGGCGCACGGACACGTTGCTCAGGGATCGCAGGGCACAGATGCCCTTGAAAAGGCTGCCGCACTCAACCAGGCGCTTCCCCGCTGGGTCAAGCAGCAGCAGCTGGTTGAAATTATTGGTAAGCAATGCCTCGTGGCACTGGCTAGGCTCGATGGGCGGCGTGCACTTCTTGTTGTCCAAGGCAGGGCCTGTGACGGCGAGCTGCTGCAGGAGCAGGTCGGCACTCAGCTGGTAGAGTGCATTCACTGCCCCAACATAGACCACACCCGAGGCCTCATCGACAACCAAGTGGTTCAGCTCTGTGTCGCTGCGGAAGAAGTCTAGCTTGCGGGGTCGCAGGCTTGTTCCCAGGCCCACCAAGCCCAGGAAGGTCAGCGTCAGGAGAGATAGAGCCATTGCCCCTGGAACTCTGTGGGGAGAGAGAAGGGTTAGGGTAATTCAAGCCTCAGAGAACTCACTGTCAAGGACCTATACAGACCCCACCCTATCCAGTCCCTGCCCCGAATGACCAGAACATAGGATACACAAGGTCATGGGCTCCATGTGAGCCCCCAAGGTGACAGGGATAGCTTTGGCAAGTTTCTTAGCAATTCATACATGTCCCAAGAAGCTAGAGGTGGTCAGAGGTCTCAAGTCCAGGCTGACAGTCCCTGGACCTGTGGACAGGTGGGCCCACACCGCTCATTCACCTGGTACAGCTTGAGACCAGAGCTGCAGCTAAAGGCTAGAGAGAGACGCTGCACATAACCCAGCCAACAGCATCCTATTTATATATCCACCCACCAGAACCTCTTGAGCCCAGGACGACCCCACCTCCCTCCATAGCTTTCTCTAGTTGCTGCTTTCTAGACTCCCTACCATAACTGAACCAGCAGAGAAAGTGTACCCACACTCTCACTCTGCCCATGCCCTCCCCTCCCCAGAGCAAAGTGCTGGATATGAGAACATGAGAGGGACCCTGGGAGAGACTTTCAGGGAGGGGTGAGGAGCTCCATATCCACCAGGCTCAGGGATGAGACTCATTGGGAGCAGAGGGTGGCAGCCAGAGCTGGGACAGGTCACATCTCTATACTTGCATCTAAGCACATGGTCCTATGTGTGCACTGTCTAGGGGAGGAGAATTTTGGAACAAGTGGCAGGCTTGGTTCTGTTTTCCAAGTAATCTCGATATCTATACAGAAATGACCCTTCCTACTACTCTTACATGGAAATGGACCTGCAGTGCCAGGACCCTAGCGACCCCCAAGGTTCTGCCTTTGGTGCCTGCCTGGCTGCCTCTGTGGCCACACTGATGCCTGAGAGCAACCCCACTCCAGAACCCACTGAGTGTGCCTACCCATGGGGACAGAGTGTGGCCACATCTAGAAGGTAAAGACACCACAAAAGGATCCAGTACATCCTTTAAGGCTGCCCGAAACATTACTTCTTTCATATTGTCACTTCTCCAGAAAAAAACATTTAAATTTTTAAAAAGAAACTACAAGACACAAACGTTAGAAACAATTCTTCCAGGGATGGAAGTGGTAGCTCACACCTACAATCCTAGCTCTCAGGGAAGCTGAGATAGGAAGACTGCTGTGAGTCCTGCCTGTGACTTCCAGGTCAGCCTGGGCTAGAGTGAGACTCAATCAAAGAAAAAAAGAGAGAGAGAGGGAGGGAAAATGAAAAAGAAATAGTGCTTGCAGGTCACTGGTTCCAGGCTCTGACCAAGTTTTCCAGTTACAGGTGAAGAAAGCCTGGCTAGGGTCAGTGGAGCTGGGAGGCTGATCTGCCTCTGACCACTAATTTGCTACTTTTCTGGAGGAGGGTTCTACTCCACCTGTGGCCAAGAAAGACATTTCTGGTGCCTGGACTGTGAGTGAAGTTAAGCTTACTGGAATAAGGTGGTGGATTTTTCTCAGAGCTCTGCAGATAGTCATCTGCCTTCCCCTTCCATTCTTCACTCTCAGAAGCCTCCTCAGACCTGAGAGGTGTGGAGGGAAAAGCCAGGAGCCAGCAAGAGACCAGGTTGGGGAGACAACAGTGGCTTTGGTCAGAGACAGGAAGACTTTTACAAGCTCTTAAGACCCCAGTGTACATGGGGGGAGTGGCCAGACAGGAGCGGGGGTGCCTGTCCAGGAAGAGAAGGGTAGAGATGGATTATCTAGGACTCCAAGGTCACAAGGGATGCTGCTCTGAGGCACTCACCCTCTGGGCCCATGGATCCAAGCCAGTCCTCTGCAGTCCCCCAGCCAACATCAATCCCAGGTTCCTCCATGACTGCTTACCCCCCAGACCAGCACACTCAGCTCACTCGGCTCTCAGGTTCCTTCATGCCTGTTTACTACCCACACACACACACCAGCACACCCAGCTCGCTCAGCTCTCGAGTAGGCAAATCACTCTCACCTCTCTGGCTCAACAAGTTGCCCTGTTGGCTGCAGCTTCTCAGCTTCCAAGAGAGGAGAATGAATGGAATGTCCCCAGCCAGGGAGGGGAGCGAGGGGGGCGGGGTGGAATGGGGAAAGAGCCACAGCCTCAGCTCAGCTGAAACCTAGATAGCTGCTCGCTCCCTCAGTGTCGCTGCACCAGCCACTGCCCTGACCTCTCCTGGTATGTGAGCTCAAGGCCAGGTCTTGAACCTGGAGTTAACCAACTGGGGAACCTCTCTGTTGCCCCCTTTAGAAAAGTTCTTATTCTGGTCCCATACTGGCACCTCCTGATCAGCTGCCCTCAAGGGACCTCTCAGGGGAGTCTGTGGGATGGGCCTCTCCAACCCACTGCCCTTGGTAGGGGACTGGCCAACCTCTATGCACAACTAGAGAAGCCTAAACACTGAGCTATAGGGTCTGGGGATCAAAGGTCGTTCCCATCCATCTGGTTACCATCACCTAGACTGAGTGAGCCCCAGGCCACACACCTGAGAAAAACCTGATATAACTGGCTTAGAGGACTCAGTGATAGGGAGAATACTTGCTTAGGCTTATGCAAGGCCCTAGGCTCTATCCCCAGCAACACTCACACAAGGCCCAGATACAATGTAGTGGGGAAGAGGGAGGCTCCAATTCCAGTGATTTCTGGGTGGCAGAAAGAACTCAACCACACCACAAGTGCAACTCTCTTCTACTTCCTGGACAAACAAAGCCTTGGATGACCTGCTTGACCAGGCCGGGGAGCAAAGAACACCTGACCAAGGCAGCAACTCTAGCAGTTCGTGCAGAAGGTGCCAGGCACAACTAGCTGAGCTTCCTGCCACTGGTGTTCCTGGAATGGGAGGGCAGGCGGCAAGAGCTTCCTGTTTTGAACTAGGTTCAGGACCCCTTCTTACTGAGCTGGTGGGGATTTCCTCAGGGACACCAGCCTGCCTTCTTCCTGATGGAGTTCAGAGGTACACTTCCAAGAAGCCACGCACACTCCAGCTTGCTGCTGGCTTGGAAAGTGCCCCAGCCCAATGTTCTAAATTAGAGCCTAGTGCCCAGCACACCTGAGCAAGACCTGGCCTTGCTCAGGTGTGCTGGAAGATGGAAAACTGGAGGTGGGGGAGACCATGGGCAAGAGGCTCCTGACTCTTCTGCTCTCTGAGCTTGTTCCTGTCTGACCACTTTTCCATCCATCTAGGCCAGGATGTGGAAGAGGCTAAAGAAGAGCAACTTGCTCAAGGACCCCATAATGAGCGGCTGTGGCACTTCTATCTTCCCTGAAAAGCCCCAGCCATCCATCCACTCACCAAGGCTCCAGCGGTCCAGCTCAGTCCGTTTCAAGCCAGCATAGAAACTCTCTAGGAGGCAAAAGAAAGATAGCTGTCACTTTGGGAGGCTGCCCTGCCTTCACCCGTCTCCTCTGCTACTCGTCATGTGGTAGAGACCCCATCCAGCCTCTGCCTCCTCCACCACTCAACTCCTAGCAAAGCCCCTCCTCTTTCAGACATGTCCAGTCTTTAAAACAAGCACATTCAACTAGTGTTTGCAGTATACAAGCAGGGCATGCTGCTCTCTCTACTCAAGGACAGGACAGTTTAATGGAAGCAAGCACCTTGTACTTCTGGGCCATCTTCTCCAGCCCCAGGACAGTTTATCGGTACTGTCTGCCCCCCCCCCCAACACACATACTTTTTTCGAGGTAGGGTCTCACTTTAGCTCAAGTTGACCTGGATCTCACTTTGCAGTCCTAGGCTGGCCTTGAACTCACAGCAATACTCCTATCTCTGCCTCCCAAGTGCTGCTGTCTGCCTTTTAAAACTGGTTGGAATAACTGCTTCCTAAAAACCATGCAAACCTATAACCAAGAGTTCCACTTACTAGCTGGGTGACCTGGGGCAAGTTAACTCCTCTGTGCCTCACTTCCCCATCTATGAAATGGACACAGTAATAGCAAACCACTGCCAGGGTTTGTAAGGACGAAATGAATTCATTCATGAAAAGGCTGAGAGTGTTACACTGTAGCACTCAACAGCTCTTGCTATTGTATCTTTTCTCCCAGAAACAGTCTGTGTGGGCAGAGAGGGAAGTACAGACCAAGGATACTTCTCAGCTGGTTGGCTGCAAGGAATAACTGGCAACCATCCAGCCTCCTGATAGAGAACACGCTGGGAAACTGCATGATAGAGGAAAGCTGTCAACCCAGTAAGATCCCCCTACCACCACATCATCCATTTCTACCAGTGTGCTAGCTACTGAGGTATCAAAGCCCTCAACTCATGCCAGACATGGGGGCTCACGCCTTTAATCCCAGCATTCTGGAGGCAGAGGTAGGAGGATTGCCATGAGTTCAAGGCCACCCTGAGACTATATAGTGAATTCCAGGTCAGCCTGGGCTAGAGAGAGACCCTACTTTGAAAAAGTTTAAAAAAAAAAAAAAAAAGCCCTCAACTCAACCTGAACACAGCAGTAAAGGTTTTCATTTACTGGGCAGAGGAAGGGTATCCGGGCCCAGTCTAGTCACTACAGGTCTGTTCCTGGCCTCTGGGCAAGCAAAGAGCCCGGCACTTTCTCCCCTAAGCACTGTCCACCCCAATTCCACTAGGATCCCCAACATGTCCTGTGCAGCAGTTCTCCCATGCCACACCCTTGGGCAGCAGACCCAGGCTGGACCTAAAGAGCATTCAAGTAGATCAGCAGTGTCCTCAGCACCTGCTTGTTTAAAGAAGGGTTAACCAGGCCAAGGGGCTCAGAAGGTTATGGGTGCAAGGGGCTGAGGACGTGTTTTGTTCTAATACTCAACACCATCTTTGTGAAACAGCAATGGGCTGCTCCTCAGATATAGTAGCCCCATGGGAACCCTGGACTCAGTGGGCATTGGTTGCAGCCAGCAGATGACCTGCCAATTATAGCCCCTCTGTGCCTAGGACCCTCTTCCTCAGCTTCCTTTAGCCTCAAACTCCTCACAGGAGACCACGAAGGCACCAATTCTCTACTGGGGGTTTGCTGCAGGTAAAGCCAAGGGAGAGAGTACCACACCTCGGAAGGGTCTGACAAGCAATCCACTGACAAGGCTGAGCCCAACACTCAGATTTCACTGAAGACAGGAGGGCTGGATCCTTGCTGTCTTCTCTACCACGCTCCCCTGGCTCAACACTTCCTAGACATAAAACTAACATCATTCCTATCTTCTGGGCCACCAATCCCTGGCCTAACGTTCCCACCCTGTCATCTGCTCCCAGGAGTATCCACCCCACAGTCCAGGTAAAAACCTGTCTCCTGAGTACCTCAGTGTGACTGTGATTCAAATCCCAGGTCTGCCTACTACTAGCAGAATTAGACTATTTATAAAGCTGCTCTGAGCTTCCGTTTCCCCATACGTAAGTTGGGGTAATAACAGCACCCACTTGAGAGCTGGAAAACTCCTACCTATCCTTTCGCACCCTGAGATGATCTCTGCCCAGCACGGCGGGACCATGACTCACTCTTTATGATCTCCACCAAGGGGCCCTATGTGGGCAAGGTCTGACCTTGAAACGAGGCTAGGAGTGTCCTGGGGGAGCACAATAGAGGTGGTTAAGAACATGCATGCCCTGCACCAGCTCCCAGGCCTGGAACTTAATAGTGTCTCCTTTCCAGCCAGATGCTGAGGGTGGGCAAGGGGGTCTCTCCCCTGGCAGCTGGGTACCTAGTGGCGTCCCTCCTCAGAGTCCCTTCTCTCTTCAGGATCCCACCCCAAGAAAAGATAAAACACATGAGACCAGACTCCACACCAGGGAAGTGCATCAAGCCTCTGGCCCACCAATCCCTGAGCAGCTGCCTCCACCCGGTCATCTCCACCCCAGGCCCAGACGAAGACCCTTCTCTTGAGCGTCTCAGCGACTGCCTGGTTCAAACTCCAGCTCTGCTTCCTTCAAGACCGGGACCCAGGGTGGAACAGAGCTGAAGTTCTCTCCCTATTAGTATTTTCACACGAGAGAGCGGTTCCTTGAGGCTCAAATCAAATCGACGCGAGGCTGGAGACCAAGCAGGAAAGGTCCCCCTAGAGCCAGAACAATCCAGGCACAGAAACCAAGATTGGGGTCCAGGCACTTCTCAGGAGAAGAAGAAGGAGGAGAAGGGGACAAGTTCCGCCTAGGCTCTGCCAGGCAGGCAGGGCAGGACGGGACTGGGGCGCTGGAGCCGCGGCCCACGCTGGGGCCCCCGCCCCTCCCCCTCCCCCGCCCCTCCCCCGCCGCAGCTGGCATTCGGGAGGCGGGGCCTCGGCTCTCGCGACGGCGACGCAAAACTGCCATCAGCCCAGAGCCTTAAACAAATCAGGAGACAAAACAAGCCGCGGCTCCGGCAAATCCGAGCCTCCGCTGTTTTCAAAACAAGTCTGAGGGAGGGGCTGCCCAAGACCCCGCCACGACGCGGCCCGAGTCCCCAGCCCCGGCCCCACCCACCGGGCACCCGACCGACCCAGGTGGCGGGGCCCCTCCGCCCGGGCCCCTCCGGGGGACTCCGGCGCGCGGGGCGGGACTGCCCTGCTCCGGCCGCACCCAGCGCGCACCTGGAGGGAACGCGTGGACTCCGCTCTCCGCGCGAGCGTCGTGGGCCTGGGGACCGCGCGGCGCCCTGGGCGGGCGGGAGCCCGGCCCCGGACCACCATGAATCGGCAGCGGTCACGTCCCCGAGCGGGGCTCGCCAGGTGTCAGGAACAGCCGAGCGCACCTCCAGCCATTACCTACCCAAGTCCTCCAGAAAGGGGAACGGTGGGCGGCTCCGCCCGTGGCTCCGCCCCGGCCCAAGGTCCGTTCCCAGGGCTCAGCCTCCCACCCAGGGCCACCAACCCTGCGTGACCCCGCCTTCGGCACCCTCCCGCCTGACCCGGGTCTCAGGCCCGCTCTGCGTCCAGACTCCTGAGGGAAAACCTGGGCTTTTCGGGAGCCACAGTACCTCGGAGCAGGGGTGGGGCTCCAGGGGCAAACGGACAAGCTAGCCTGCGTCTGGCGCCAGGGAGGAAGCCTCCCGAAGGGCTCAGGGTAAAAGCCCCTCCCAGGCAAACGGTGTCAGCTACCCCTCCCCCAGACCCTGAATCCTGAAATGGTTCCACTCTTGGTCGCATCTGCTCCCACCTTTCTAGGCTTTAGGTCACCCCCCCCCAGGTTGTCCACCTGCTTCCCCTCCCTCTGGGTGCATGCAAGCCACCTCTGTATCCAGGGTCTCTGTATCTAGCCCTGGCTCAGGTGCCTCAAGAGCTCTCCTGGCAAAGCCCAAGGAGGCTGGCCCTCAGCCCTCCTCCTCCCTCACTCTATATATGTGGGTTAACTTAGGCTGGAGTCACCATGCTGCCGGGTATTAAACTGTTCTCTCATCACTTCTCTGGTCTAGATCCAGCCACCACAACTGTCCTGCTTGGACATTGCTGTACCTCTCTGCATCGTCTGTCCACTCCACCACACAGCCAACCTACAGATTCATCATTCTGCAGCAAGTCACTCCATGGCCTTGCCATGAGCTCCTGTAGGTCCCCCAAACTCAGCCTGCCAAGGGAGGGCACAAACAGATCCTGTCAACCACTGCCAAGGTAGTCAGCTTCGTGAGGTCTGTGAAGACTTGAGGACCCTGAAATGCTAGATCCGATGTTTGCTCCTTTCTCACTTAGTCTCGCCCCCATTCACCCAAGCTTGCCCAGGTGCTGGTTGAATGATGCTGGCCAGGGCAGCCTGAACAACATGGAGGCTGCAGCTAGCCCAGAACCAGTTCAACCAAGTCCCAGGAGGGACTCAGCAAGCAGGAGACAGGGGTTGGCATGGGGGCGGATGGGTGAGGACCTGAGAGTGAAGATCCAACAAGGCCTGTAATCTCCCTGTCAGCCTGTCAGTGCCTCAGCGGTCACCCCAGCCCAACCTCCCCCATCACAGCTGAACCCTACAATTAGTTTTGGGGCGACTTGCCAAGCCTGGGTGCCACTACCACTCACACATGACCACACATGTGCAGGCACACACACGTCTGTGAGGCTGCTAGAGTCCGGCCATCAGAGGTCTTGTTCCAAAATCGAGAATCAATTCCCAGGCACTTGGACTGAGGGGCTGTGGGCAGGTGGGATGTACAAAGGTCCCGGCACTGGATCAGCTCAGGATACACCAGAGGCTTATCAGAGCTGGGCAGGCAGGAACTGGCCTTGGGGGACCTGTCTGGAGCCCATGGTGAAACAGTGAGCAGGGCTCTATGTCTGGGCAGGACAGATTGTGAGGGCAGAAGCCCTGGAATTTCCCAATGAGGAAATGTCCAGCTCAGAGTAGGAGGTGATGGTAGAGTGTATGTGAAGCTGGGGGGAGGGGGAAGGGAAGAGCCCAGGTCCTTCCTCCACTCAGCTGTTTCTTCAGTTTATTGGACCATGGAGACACTGACAGGCTGACACCAGGGATCATTAGGGTCTTTAGGTCTAAATGGTAAACTGAAGTGAGGTAGAGAGGTATCCTCCAGGGAGCAGACTATACAAGGGAGGGCTGCCTGGGTCTCCCCCTCCTGACACCCTTTTCAGGTGCTGAGACCCCTACACACACACACACACACACACATACAAGCTAGTACTTCAAATTGGGCCTGATGCCAAGAGGAGGTAGAGAGGCCAAATCCTCTACTCCCCTGGCTAATTTTGGGCCAAGAGGGTATATGTGAGCCATACTGGAGCCCTTGTTTCACACTACTAATCCGTCACCACTGCCAGTTTATCCAACTCAATTTAGAAAAGCTTCTACTTGCTAGGGTCAAGCACATTAGGCTGGGGCAGGGAAAGGTCCTGAGCAGGGTTCCTCTTCTCTTTCTTTCCCAGGGAAGTTGCCATTACTGCAGGCAGAGGGCACAGGGCCCTCAGCCCCCTTGAACCACTCATGCCACAAGCCCTGTTTCTCACCAAGACAGATCCACACTCTTCTGTTGAAGCTGTCTTTAGACCTAGCACTTGCCTAGATTCAAGGTCAGGGCCCTTAAGGATGAGTTGAGGGTCCCAGTGGTCGATGTGCCAGTCGCAAGACACCCTCTCACCACACTGTCACACATGGTGCCTAGGGCATATACTGCTGTGGACTGAGGGAGCAGGAGTGTTCTTCCTCTGAGAAGCCCCCGTAAGTTTCCTGGCAGTGCTCCCTAGATATAACCTGACAGTATGGGGACCATAGTCACCAATTCCATAGGTTGGCCAATGCAGCCACACACAGGTGGCATACTGACTCAGGGGCCACAGACCAGAGCAGGCAACCTGTGAACAGAACTCCAGCCCTACAAAGGACAGGACACTCCCATTGCCCCTGAAAGGCACCCCATGAACTATATGACACATATGACTTGAAAAACTAGTATCAAGGCTTCTTCCTTTCTTCCTCTTTCAGGCAGAGGGTCCAGAGATCAGAGCTGGTCACTATTTATTCATCCAGTGAGTGTCACATGGGAACTACTCACCAGCTGTGCCAGAAGGGTTCCGGGGGCCCTGCCCTCCCAGGTGCCTGGCCCTTGCATCCAGACAGGATGTGTTCTATATGCCTAGGCTGAGCTGATGTCAGAGCTGGGGTTAGAACTAAGACACTAGTGGAGCCTCCCTGCCTTTCTTTAAGGCCTAGACTCCGCTAGTAGCAGAAGAGGAAACTGCTGGGCTCCAGAAGCCCAGAGATCTCTGAAGGCTAAGGAAGAAAGAGTGGGGTGGACATTCAAGTCCAGCCCTACCCTCAGGAACAGCATTCTAGTCCAAGTTAAAGCCCTTTGATGTGTAGCCCACTGGGACTCCAGGCAGCTCAGGTGTGAATTCAGCCAGTCCATGGGGACACTCCAGGGAAGGCTGCCAGCCATGCAGAAGGCGATGGGCCAGGAGGGGAGGGGCTCAGAGTCGGACAAGATTGACAAAGGACAGGAAATAAAACCCCCAACTCCAAGTCTGAACCAGCCTTAGCCCTTCCCAGTGACAGGATTTAGGATTGTCAATGCTGGCCCACTCCAAAAACCGGGGACTTGAGTCCAGTCAGTATCACAGGTTCATGAATTTAACAGGGTGAGAAAGACCCACTAGGGCTGGGGTACTGGATGGAAGGGGGCCATACCATCACTTCAGATACTCTACTTCAGAGGGAGGATGAAATACCAGTGGGCGCCCTGCCAGGGCCTGTGGCCAGGGGCCTAGGACAGAGCAGGGTCCTTGCTAGGTCAGCAAGGGCCTCACACAACTGGGGGCAGGGAGCTAGTGGATATGAAAGTGGAGAGGAATAAAGCAGAACCACGTGTGGTCTGGAAAGAGGAAAGCTAGGGGCAGCTGCCCCCACTACCCCATTACCCCCCTACTTAAGCCCTTCCCAGCCTATAATTAGTCAGAACCCAACCCCACCCACTCACAGCCCCACCCTAAACTCAAACAGCCATTACCCTGAGGGAAGGGGCTCTACCCAGCCACTATCTCCATCTAATCACCACCAGCCTGAACCAGTGTATCTGCCCCACAGAAGGGAAGTGAAACTGAGGAACACCACAGCTCCCTCCATGAGTAAGCCAAGAGCTCTGGCTGACCAGGCCTGGGTTTGGGTACTGACCACCTCACTTCCTTTTCCTCACCCATGTTCAAGGCAGACTTTACAGAAGGCCCTCAATAGGGTCGGGTTGTGAAGCTTATTCCCTGACCTCCAAAAGCAAGGCAGGGAGCAAGCAGCAGCAAGAGGAAGAGGAGTGACATGTGAGTACCTGCTCACAGGAAGACAGTCCTCCATGGCAGAACCTGTCATCCATGTGGCCTGGCCTAGCCTTGAAAGACAAGAAGAGAGAAGTACTAGAAGATCCTTTGCCATGACACCTGCTCACGTCCAACAACCCTGGGGGACCACTGGCACTAGCTACTAGGAGAGGTACTGGGCAGACAGGACATGGTGATGTTCCAGAATGGCTGGAGTTCTGGCAGGGAGGACATGTGCCATATGGACCCCTCCCTAGGCTGTCATGCCCAGCACAGTTCCTTCCAATCCAATCCCTTCTGCTCCACTAGCAGTGGCTAGGGCCAAGCCCCTAGGCTTCCTGTCCTTGGGCTTCAGCTGCCAACACTGCCTCCCAATGTGATCTCTATGCAGCCTTACTGGGCACAAGGGCCTGCAAGGAGCCATGAGCCCCAGTAATCAACCCAGCAATGCCCCATAAAGGCTTCTCCCAGGGACCCATTCCTGTCCACTTGGTGGATGTCCTACTGATACCACATTCCAATGGGGAGGCACTGCAAGAGGCAATAGCTGGGCTGCTCCTCAGTGAGAAGCTAGATTGTCAGTTATCAGAGGAGCTCCAGGAAAATCCCAAGGATGTGCCTCACCAGCCAGAACCAAGTTCCTGCTAGGAGTGTGCGATCCATTCAAGGTGTGTTCCTGACTCTAGATATTCTCGGCTCTGGGAGTAAAGGGTCCAAAGTGCCTCTGATCCCATGGCCCCCCTCAGAGGGGCTTGGGCCCACTCCAGGCTGAGCAGGGCCTATTTATGGGCTGACCTTGGGGCTTTCTCCAATTCATAGGTGAGGCATGCCTTCCTACCCCACCCCTGACTGGTCTAAGCAGCCATGGGAGGTGGCAGATCTGCCCAGACTTGCCAGCCCCTCCCTCCTGGGGCTCTCAACCCACGGCCCGGAAGTGGATCCCTCTCCCAGAGCTTCAGCCTCCCCCTCGGGTGGCTGGATACGGCTGGATAATCCAAAATAATTCCTTCTTGGCAGGCAGCCTGAGGGGGAGGGGGGACTTGCATTCCAAACCCTTGTTTTTCTCAGTAACTTCCCTCAGTTCCTGGGGCAAGAACCCCTGGCCAGACCTCAGGCCTCTCCATCCTGACAGGGTGTGAGAAGCTAAGTGGCCAAGAAGCAGACCTGCCCAGTTTACCTGCTTATCCCTCAATCTTCTATGGCAATTTCTATATAACATAATAAGGATTGGCAAACCCTACAAAACACCTCACTACTAACCTAATCCTAAGAACCTCACCAGCCGTCTGACTTTCTGATGGCCCTCTTCTGCACCAGGGTGGCAACTGAGTGTCAGAGCCCCCATCTCTAGATGATCAGGCTCTCTTACTCTCAGGGTGGGAGAGGGCCGTCTTGAGGAGACTCAGTTTTAAAATTCTCAGTACACAGATTGAAGACAAGACATTAAAGGGGGCATTCTCCAGGGCAAGTGAGGGTCCTGCGGGCCTGGAGGCCCCAATCCACTGGCTTTGGTCCTAGTCTCAGCCCCAGTTCTGACCACTACCACCATGGTGGCTAAAGGCAGACAAGCCTTCCTTCTCCAAGAAACTAGGAAAAGCAGTCAAGTGACGTGGCCAGAAACTCTGGGGCTCATGAGCTCAGAGAACCTCAAATAGGAAGACAGAACCCTGTACACATGCCAAACAGCCTGACCACAGAGGTAGTAGGAACATTCCATCCATGAAGGGTTCTGACAGGAGATGGCATGTGAGGTGGCAGGAACAAGACTGAAGGCACTCGGCGGCACACTCTAACTTCTAAGACCTCTGGATCTCAGGTGTCCGCCCAAACACCAGACCAGGGGCTGCGGAGAAACCTTGCCAGAGACGTGGGGTCTCACCAGGCTGTTGATCTTCTCTTTCCCTTGTTCCCTGTCACAGACGGTGTGGGGATTGCTGAGGCTAGACCCGTGGGGAAAGCCCCGGCAGAGCCCAGCGTCTGCGCAGGTTTAGCTTGGGGACGAGGGCCCGGAGGGAGTCTCAACAAACCGGATGATCTTCTGGGTGCGCTGATTCGGTGTGGGGGAGGGTATGGGCTGAGAGCAGAGGGTCAAAAACCAGACCAGGGCTCGAGGGCCCGCCCCGCTAAGCCCTTTCTCCAGCCTCCTGGCGCCGAAGGCCTCGTCGTCACCGGGAGGAGCAGGAGAGGCCGGGCGCTGCCGGATGGACACGCTGACACGGAGAAAAGCACAGGCCCGCACACCCTCCGCGCAGCGGCACTGCCCCAGGTCCCCGGGCCCGGCGCGGGCGCGGCGGGTCCGGGCCAAGCGGCACGAACCTCGAAGCCCGGGCCCCGCGCGACACCCGCCCCGTCCCCCGCCTCCGTCCCCCAGGGCGATACCTGCTCGTCCGTGTCCGCGGTGGAGGCTCGATGGCGCCGGGGCCGCTCTCCGCGCTGCGCCCCGGCCCGCGCGGCTGCCATGGAGACAGGCCTTTGTGTGGCCGAGGAGGGGCCGGAGCGCGCGGGAGTCGCCGGCCCCGCCCCCGCCAGGGGAGAAGGGAGGGAGGGGCGTGAAGAGGGCGGGGTGGCTGGTGTCCCCCCCCCCCCCGTCCCCCTCCTCCGGCTTTCCCAGATCCCGAGGCCACTTAAGCGCGCCCGCTGCGCCTGCGGGAAGATCCTGCGGCTGTTCCCCGCGCTTGTCACCCTAAGAGTCCCCTTGACCTGTGCACCACCCTAGGGGCTCCTAGCTGCCCCAAGCAGAGCACGACGCCGGGCACTAGCTGGTAACTCAGGCTGAGCCAGACGGAAGTCCCTAATGTACTCTTTGGGATGGGCGGGACGGGACGACAGCAGCTTCATCCCCAGACTGGGGCTAGAGGCTGAGGCTGACCACACTTTGCGAGGGTGGGGGCTGCTGGCCCGGAAACCCAGCAGTCCAGCCTCCTAGGGAAAAGCATCTGGGAATGACTTCCTAGACAGGCTTTCTTTCCCAGCTGCCCTCCTTCCTGGTCCATTGGCCCAACATATCTGGGCCCTCTCTCTGGAAGTCTTCAAAGCTTGTAGGATCACTTCCTAGGAAGGGGGGGGTATGTGTGGCCCCCTAGGTCCTCACACTATGGTCCCATGGACTTATGACCTGGACAGAGTCTTGGACCTATCCCCAAACCCAGACTTGCCCTCTCCTTGCAGACTTTATTTCCTCCAGTTCCCTCAGGCATCTCCTCCCCCACTCTGGGGACCGGCTCTAGCCAGATGAGCCTAAACAGATCTACGGAGACCTTCACTCAGCAAGTCTGCCTTCCCCCACCAGGAAGCAGCCAGGCCTTGTTCAGCCCACAACTTCTCCCCTCTACCAAGCTAACCCCCACCACAGAGGACCCCAAAATTTCCAGTGTCTTAACGGCAATTTTTTTTTACCAAAAAAAGTGAAAAAAACAAGCAAAAAGATGTTTTAATAACAAAGATGTGGGAAGGCCAGTGTCCCAGGCTGAGTGTAGCTCAAAATAGAAGGCAGGAAGCTAAGGGGTAAAGAGCTGTCCTGTCCTTCCGCCTTTCCCTGGAGCAGCCTGCTGCATGACCTCCACTCAGCCCTCCTTGCTCTTCTGTGCATGCTCACTCAAATCTGCCACTCCAGGGAGCCTCAGTGGCTACACAGCAGTCCCTAACTTTCTTGTACATCCTGTCCAGGAGAGCCCTCCGATGTGTGTAGGGAAGACGGGTGGGAGAGCTTTTAAGCCATCCCTTTCCCTTCACTGGAGGTAAGGAAAGGTGGCCATAACCCTTCTCAAGACAAAGGCTCTGACCGCTAAGATCTGACTCCATCCTGGGAGAGCAAGAGTGGCTTGAAAAGGAAGAAGCTAAAGGAGGTCCAGGATGTATGCTCTACCCCAATAGCCAGGACAAGCCTTTGAGAGGGACTAGAACTCCAAGGAAGAGGCTTTCCCACACATACTCCTGCATGCTTAAGTCTTGGATTATGCCCTAGCCAGTGCCAGCCCCCCCCCCATGTCTATGTCTTGAATCCCAGCCCCAGTGTCCTGACGATCAGCTACCAGGACCCAAAGAAAGCAGGTGTTCTTCTGAGCTAAGGGTGGCTAAGGTCCTTGAGTGCTATGAAGACTAGCCTGCAGCCCAGCTTCTTGTGCTGTGTGGCAGGCCTGATAGTCAGGAAGATGGGAAGTACATATTACAGTGACATTTGGGGTGTGTCCCTCAAGGAAGGGGTAATAATTGTAACCTTGGAGTAGGGTTCCTCAGAGGGTTCTGACCCAGCACTGTGTAATCAAAATCTGGGCACACCAAAGCGATGGTTTTGCAGAGGCACCTACTAGCTAGTGCTCTGCTGTCCCCACACAGCCCTGGAGCTCTAGCTTTCACACTGCAACATGCTGAGTCTCCACAGATCCCTTAAGAGACCAGGACCCCAGTGAAGAGGTTGGCACAACTCTAATATGTGGGAGCTCTATTGGAGGTTAAGATCACTCTTCCTCACTCCAGGATCTCTGCTTCCACATACCTCTACTCAGTTGTCTATAACTATAGACACATCCTTGGACCCTGCATTGGGCTGATCCAGCTCAACTGTGCACCTTATCCCTCTTTTGACTGCATTTCCTCACCTATAAAGTAGGTACAGTGACAGGCTGTCTAGGCTAAAGTCAAGAATGGACAAGTCAACACAAAGGGTTAACAATAGTGCTGGCACCTGTGAACAATAGAGCTTTGTTCTAGAGGGTCCCATGGAAGGCCAGGCAATGCACAACTTGAGGGTATAATCAAGGGAGTTCAAAGAACCCAGGACCAATTACAGTGTGTGAGAAGAAAGCAAGAGCACCTGTGCAGCCCTATACCAGCTTGCTTTGCCAACACCTCTTGCAGGCACCACAGGGCTTAGAGTCTGGGCTCTCTAGATGCCACACTCCTGCCCTTTGAGGTATCTGCATGGCCTAGTCTCTCAGATGAGTATGACAGTCTGAGTGGTCAGGATACCCACCCACCCCAAGGCTTGCGCAGGCAATAGCTGGGGCTTGGCTGCAGCTCTGGATCCACACCTCATTGTGCATCCTCCCTTGGACCCTGTGCTGGATGGTGACAACACTGTACTCACTGGGCCCAGCAAGAAGTCACTGCATGAGTGTGCAACTCAGGGATGGCACCTCAAAGAGGCCCTCACTCCTGCCTAAGTGCAGGGTTCCAGTTGTACCCTAAGGCCAAGGGAGTAGGGAAGGCAAAGTAAGTTTACAGCCCAAGGTTCTTCAGGTTTCATGGGGGAAAGGGGGTTGAACACACAAGAGGGGCAGTCAGATGCCCCTTAGCAGCCTAGGTGGGAATTCATGGAGCTGGTGCCCAGGGGGGTATTTCAAAAGAGGAAACCAGGACCATGATGAACACCACAAAGGACAGGCTAAACTTGCTTTCTCAGTAGGGGTCAAGGCACACACCCAGCCCTTGCTCCCCTCTGTCAAACCATAGCAAGTGGGACACCTAGATCCTCACAGGGCAAAACAGCCTCTTGCCCTCTTCAAGTGGCTGCCTGGGCAAAGTACCCCTCCTGTACCCAGAAGAGGCAGTGAGTAGATTGTAAGGAGAGGGCCAGCCTTGGCAGCTGCCTCTCTCTGTCTAAGCTGGGCAACCTGCTGGGCTAAAGGACCAACCAAACACAAGGCATAGGGTGTGGACAGATGGAAGCCAGGAGGGGGTGGGTGGTGGGAGCACCAACATCAGCAAGGGCTCCCAACCCACCCCAACCCTAGCCATGTGGAGGACAGGTGGGGCCCAGGAGGGGGTGAGGCAGTTGACAGCACAGAATCCCCCAACAGTCAGGGACAGGCTGTGGTTTCAAATATTATGTTTACTGCTGGTACAAAGGTGGTTCCAGGAGGGATTGCAGCCAGGGCAGAAAGCCAATGCTGGGAGTTCCAGCTTGGTGGAAGACCACCCTTCAAGGAAGAGGCAGGCTTGGCATGCCCACATTCCTGCGACCACACACCTTGGCCCTGTCCTAGGAAGGGCACAGGACAGCTTGCAGGTCCTTGGGCAGGGAGCCAATGACTGTCTCAATGTACAGCTGTGCTCGATGTAGGGTCACCTCCTTCACAGGGAGCTGGTGGCCCTGTGCCCGTACCTGTAGGGCAGTAGTAGTAAGGGGATAGGTACACTTCTGAACAGAGATGGAGGCTGGGCTGGGCAGGGAGGCCTCTCACCAGCTTCTCCCGAAGTTTCAGGACCAAGTCCACCACCTCTACCTCCGATTTGTCCTTCATCCAGGCCTCGATGTCCTGCTGGGGACATTTCAAGTTCTCCTCACTTGACCCCACACACTGGGCCCAGGCCTATCCCCTGTCTCAGCCTTCCTCACCGCCTCACAAATTGCCTCCAAGTGCAGAGCCTCCAACTTCTGGGCCATCTCTTTGTGCCGTTGTCGATACCAGCCATCAAAATGGGGTGACTTAAAGAACTTCCTGTGAGTGGCAAGAGGCAGTTATGACCTAATCTGCTAAGGGGCAGCCATAGCAGCCTGTGCCCACTATTTTCCTACCTGTAGAGGCCCAGCCAGTCCCCTTTGAGGATGCAGGTGAGCTGGGGTCCTGCGTGCTCTAGGCTACGCAGGAAGTCTTCCTGGCGGAAGGGACGAATCTGGGGAGGGCTCTGAGACACAGGTCAGGTGAGCTGCATTCTGGGAAGCACAGCCCCACAAGGCTCTGCATCTCAGCAGTCTGGGACCCTCCTCCCAATATGTATCTAAAGATTCTTGCCCCACCCTGCCTAGGAAAGATCCCTGGACAGCTATTCAGAGGTTCTGTCATAGCCCCTTCCTGTGTTTCCCATTTCCCTGCCCAAGAGATGACACCTAGCAGGTACAGGGTCAGCCTTATGAACCCTGATAGCTCCTTCAACACCTGCCCCAGACCTTCTCTGGACCAATTTCACCCTCCCCAGGACCCCCTGGACTCCACCTTCCAGGGTGTGATGCTTTTCTGCAGTGGCATGAGGCTGGCCATGTAGTGCTCCTAGGGGAGGGAAGAGTGAGTGTAGGCCACAGCCCTGTCGTCACAGCCTCTGGTACCACTGCCCCCTGCTGCCAAACCACCCTGCTGGCACCCCTGCCCATCTCACCAGGGGGATAATGAAACTCTGAGTGAGCTCCAGGAGGTGCCGCCTCAAAAGGGCACTCTGTGCATCCCATGGCCGCTTCTTCTGTACACCCTGCAGGAAGCAGGAAGATAAGCCTCATTAGCCAAGACCCTGCACCCTTCACACCACACCAAGCATCCATGTCTAGGCCCCCACCCACCATCCTATACCTTTAGCAGCCGTTTAAGCAATGCCTTGTCCCGATGGAGGTGGGCAGTATACAAGGTGTAGAGGCCTGGCAGGAAATCGGAATTATTGCTGTCCTTTCCACTGTCATGGCTCTACTGCTGATGAGGATGGGTGTCTGATCTGCCTATAGCCCCATACTTTGGCAGAACCTAAACATCTTACTCCACCCAACCTCAGACTCAAGAGACCTGCTAAAAAAGTCATCATCCACTTCCGCAGGGCCTTGGTGGAAGGGTCAGGAAGCCTGACCGTCACCACTGGAAGGTCTAGCAAGTGCAGGACAGGCCCCTCCAGACCAGAGGGACCGCTAGCCTGGGGGGGGGGACACAGACCTGGCTTGGTGTCGAGGGTCTTCAGCCTTGAGGGCTTTTTTATCTTGATCTGCTTAGGAAGGTCCCCTGTGAAATATATCCAATGACCAAACCTCAGTGCTGACAGCTCTGCCATGTTCATGAATTCAGGGGTCCTAGAATGAAGACCCCCTACCCCAAGGTACTGAGCTGGGTAAGGTGTTTGAGCCTCTGGACTACTCACCTGACATCCTGGGCTCCCCAATTCGGAGGACATGGGGCCAGTGCTGGAGCGTTTTGATAAAGAAAGGGTTTGTGACTCCCAGGACCACGTTTGGTCTAGAGAGAGAAAGAAAGAAAGAAAGAGAAAAGAGGCAGAGAGAGGCTTGGGAGAAGTGGTGGGTGGGCAGGCAGAGGGGACAAGCACTTACGGGGCCTGTGTGCGGGTTGTGAGCTCCTTGAACTCGCTGTCATGAATGGTGAAGTAAGGGCGGAAGTCACAGCAGAATTTGAGGGGCTGCAGGCAGCTGTGGGGTTGGGAAGCAAGGAGCAGGTAAAGTGGAGACAGCCTAGCCCAGTCATATTAGTAAGCGAGTGAGGCATATACCTGGTCAGGGCCAGCACCAACTCTGAAGACATGTCAGGTGAGGGTGCCAGGACTACTAGAGGCTCCCCAAGAAGCATGAGCTCCCACAGTGTCTGCACATGGGTCAGCACAGGCCGGAAGCACCTAGGACAGGGCAGGGCAGTTGGGGAGGTCAGGTGGCTCTCTGCTACACAGACGCTCTGGTGAGAACAGGGCACCACCTCACCCAAAGACAGTGGCAGGGATGTTCAAAAGTGTCTCCAGTCACCATGTTATGATAGACCACCTGAGAGAACTATGGCCGGCCTAGGCAACTTGAGCTGGACTCTACTTGGGAGTGGCTGGGCAGGTCCTGCTACAGACCCCAAAACCACAAATGGGATTGTCAGGTCAGAGCCCTGGCTACCTCAAGGCCCAACATGAAGCAGGATAGTCTCAAAGCCCAGACTACCTTGAAGACACCTAGAAAGGCACAAAAGGGTCAGCCTCAGGCAGCAAATGTTTCTGGACAACTTCTCTGAGCAACTGTCTTCCAGAACCTTCCTGCCCACTGTGCCCATTTCTTCTGGGTCAGGCATTTTGGGACAGGAAACCTCTTCTGCACAATTGTCCTTAGGGTCACTCAGATGAGCAGGCCCACCTTTGGCAGCCTTGTCCTGCATGATGTGTGTGTATAACCACAGGTAGGTGGGCACCCCTAAAGCATCCTGAGGCAAACAACAGGGCTCACCTAAAAAGATCCAGTTCATGGACACTCGCAAGCACCACTGGGGCTGGCAGCAGACTCTGAGAGATAGAGGAGGATGGGTCAGGTCAAGAATAAGGTAAAGGCTATATCTGAGGACATCCCTTCAGCCACTGCCTCATACCCTGCCCCTCTACAGCATAGGCTCTGTACTAAGACACACTGGCCACCACCATGGTTTTTCCTGAGTTTGTCCACCCTGAAGAATCACCTAGGGGGAGAGGGGAGGTACCATCCAGCCCAAGAGCAGGACTCAGGCAAAGCCCAACTCCTTCCACCTCGTCCCCTACCTCTTGATCACACTGCTTTGGAAGACTGGATTCCAACTTGTCCAGCCTGGATGGTATTCGTACCTAGGGAGGAAGGGAATAGCTGCCATAGAAGGCAGGGTGTCTGCACCAACCAACAACATTTGGCACTCACTCCTCAGATGACCCTCACCTGGATGACTACTCCCATGATAGGTAGGTTCAGGATCTGCCCGGGCATGGGAGCTGGCCACTGGTCAATCTCATTACAAACTGTGGACAGAAGAATGCTGTCTGCTGAGACCCATGAGGGGCTGCAATGGAGGTGAGACCATGCTAACCATGCCCAATGATCACTCACCTGCTTCCAGACATGGTGCCAGTTTCTCAAAGTACTCAGGGGCAATCAGACTTAGTAATGATTGGAATAGCCTGACAAAGGGCAGGCGGGACACCAGCACCAAAGACTGTAGTGACAAAAAAAAAGCCTGGGCTAGAGCGAAACTCTACCTTGAAAAAACTTAAAAACAAAAACAGTCAGAGAGCACCCAGGTCCAGACATACCCCCATAATCCAGGAGCCTGGAACCTTACAGCCACGCTTATCCAGAGTTGGCCAGGGAAGCACATCCCCCCAAGCTCATAGGCCTTGGAACAGCCTGATTCAGGCATCTGGGTGAGACAGATGCCTCTGTCACATGAGAGTAAACCCAGATGGCAGCAGGTGGAGCTGGACTGGAGGTCTTCAGCAGGAAATGTGAGCTGGCCAACTTTTCTGGAACTATTTCCTCAGGAGCCAACAACTTCTGTCTTTAATGCTTGAGCTCAAGACTGACCTTGTCCTCACCTTCACAGTGTGATGAGGCAACCAAGCAGTAAGGACACCCAGCAGCGACATCCTGAGCCCAGGGTCAGAAAGGCCTCAGAGGCCATGCCAGGCAAGGAAAGAGCTACAAAGACAGCTGGGCCCAGGGTGATTCCTCCCAGTCCTGCTCAGGTGGAGTGCAAGTGGTAGGCACTCCTAGAGGCTCAAAACTCCTCACTAGCTTGTTTTCCTGCTGCCCACCAGTCCCTCTCTCTATAGCACTAACCCCAAGGGGCAGATGGCTCACCTTCTGGAAGTAGCCCCTCTTCACAGAGCTGTCCTTCACTTGCCTGAAGTGTACATAGCCCAGGTAGTGTGCTGGCTCCCTCTGGAAGGGATGCAATGTTAGCCAATCCCTACCCAGGCATCCAGCTAAGCCCAGGGCCAGGGTTCACAGGCAGGGACTGTTAAGGAGAACGCCTGGGAATTCAGAAGATCCACTGTCCCAGTCTAGGGTCTGTCCTACCACTGTGAAGGAAGTCCCAGAGTTGGGCCTGGGGTTTCTTGGCTCACAAGGTGAGCAACACCAGTCCAGGGAACATCACTGCTGACAAAGGACTTAGCTCATGGGTGAAGGTGCCTCAGGAGCACAGGAAGGGCTTGTAGGCATCTGGTCATTGAGCCATACTTGTTCAGCCACACAGGTGCCCAGGCAAGGAGGTATGATGCACAGAATGAACTTCAATTGACTCTGGCAGGTCCCAGGAGATAGCCCACTCCCAAGACCCCAAATGCAGGACCAACAAGACTTGAAACAGTTGATCTTGGCTGGGCGTGGTGGCACACGCCTTTAATCCCAGCACTCGGGAGGCAGAGGTAGGAGGATTGCCAGGAGTCCAAGGCCACCCTGAGACTACACAGTGAATTCCAGGTCAGCCTGGGCTAGAGTGAGACCCTACCTCGAAAAACCAAAAAAAAAAAAAAAAAAAAAAAGACTTGAAACAGTTGATCTCATATTATGGGTCTAACTAGCTTCTGTTTCGCAACAGAGGATCTAAGGGTTTTAAAAGGGATATTCACACCAACCAGGAGCTCCTAGAAAGGGGGAAGGTAGCACAGAAAAGAGGTGGCTCACTACTCACCTGCAGTGACAAGGGGGCCTTGCTGTTGTATGGCCTATCGTCAGCATGCCAGGGGCTCCTCTGTCCTCCACACTGACGCATGCGGAAACTGAACTGTGTGTCCCCTAGGCAGCCTGAAAAGAGGCAACCCCTAACATCAGGGATTGGAGCCTCTTCTTCTTCTTCTTCTTCTTCTTCTTTTTTTTTTGGTTTTTTGAGGTAGGGTCTCACTCTAGCCCAGGCTGACCTGGAATTCACTGTGTAGTCTCAGGGTGGCCTTGAACTCACAGCGATCCTCCTACCTCTGCCTCCTGAGTGCTGGGATTAAAGGTGTGCACCACCACGCCCGGCTTGGAGCCTCTTCTGTCATTGTCAGGGATAGGGACCAGGGTACAAGGAATTATACCCTACATGAAATTATACCCACAAAGGGGAAAATTGGCCCAAGGATCTGTTTCCCAATGGATGCCTGTCCTGATCCTGCAACCACCTAACACAGAGAACCACCTTCAGTTTCTCTGTGGAAGCCTGGCTCAGTCTGACTGGGACATAACATGTACTAGACAATGGCTGGAGACCATCTTCTGACCAGAGACATGGCCGTCCATAGGGCTTTGTAGAACTTGGCCATGCTGCCGGAGTTAGGACTTTGGTGTGTCCACTGAGCTAGGGCTCATCCTTGCAGTACCCTGTGCACGACTGGCAGCCTTGATGCCGCTGGCCTAGGCCCCATCGCCCTACTTATTGCCCATCACCTCCCAGCACCAGAGCCAGCATCCAGACCAGGCAATGTGATGGCACCTACCTGAGTGGGAGTCTGGAAAGGACAGATAACAGATGCTGCTTTTCTGGAACACACAAGAGGCTGTTGAGGGATGAAGGCCAGCTTACTCCTGGGAATATCCACTCCCAAGAAGGCCAAGACTTACCTCCTTGTCTGTGAGCTGGAAATCGCTTGGATACACTAGCTGCAAGGAAAGATAGAATACTTGGCAACATTGCATCTGTGTGAAGAAACACCATCTGCTAAGGTCAGCGGGAATGATGTGCCTAAGCAGAGACCACAGATATGTACCTGGTGGAACAGGCTCTCCTTCTGACCTCCTCCATGGCCTCCCACTGACTCTCTCCCTCTCTATGTGCTTTCTTCTCTGGATCAGATTCTCTTCCTCCTTTTTCTGACTTCCATCCAGAGGGTACTTACTGACCCCACCAGCCCAAGGCTTCTCACCTCTCGGCATAATGCCAGCATAACTGGATAGACTTCCTGACTCACACAGACCCACCTGGCCAAACCTGACCACCTCCCATGCAGAACCTCAGAAGAGCAGTTTCAGCGCCCATTTGCCTAGCGTGATCCCAAGGACCTCTGGCTGACCCTCCACCTCTCTCACCCTCCATCCTCAGGCAAGAGGATCTCAGGCCCTGCCACCCCTCCATTTTTGCTCAGAAGTCACCTGCTTCCA
>PVHP010003375.1:68968-79181 GCA_004024765.1 Zapus hudsonius
CACGCCTTTAATCCCAGCACTCAGGAGGCAGAGGTAGGAGGATCGCCATGAGTTTGAGGCCACCCTGAGACTACAGAGTGAATTCCAGGTCAGCCTGGGCTAGAGCGAGACCCTACCTTGAAAAACCAAAAAAGAACAGGCATTAAGGAGCTGAGAGATGGCTTGGTAGTTAAAGAAACTTGACTGCAAAGTCTGCTGGCCCCAATTGAATTCTCCAGCATCCACGTAATAAAAAAAGTGGTACATGTATCTGGTGTTCGTTTGTAGTGGCAAGAGACCCTAGCACACCCATACACACAAATAAATGAAGGAAAGCAGTTCTACAGACCAGCCATGCATTGAAGGAGGCAGCAGGTCTGACAGGCACTGCCAAGAGCCCAGGCCAGGAAGCTCTCTACACTGGCAAGTGGCCAGAATGTATTTCCCTATAGGACATTAAAAAGACCATCAGCCCTAAGACCTCCTAGGCTGGCTCTCCCAGGAAGCACTTGTGCCTGCCTGCAACCAACTAGGAGTCTTGCCCATGGTTTCCTTTCTCACTGTCTATGCTGAAACACAGGCTGAAGCAAGGCTTCTAGAGTGCGTCCAACCCTCAAAAAGGGCAAGTAATTGTGCCCTGGGTCTGGGCTTGATGCTGAGTCCAACACTGTCTCTTCAATGATGTGTTCATTATCTTGAAAGCAAAGCTTTTTTTTTTTTGGTTTTTTGAGGTAGGGTCTCACTCTAGCCCAGGCTGATCTGGAATTCATTGTGTAGTCTCCAGGTGGCCTTGAACTCATGGTGATCCTCCTACCTCTGCCTCCCGAGTGCTGGGATTAAAGGTGTGTGCAACCACGCCCAGCTCCTGTGTTTATGTATTTCTTTTTCTTTTTGAGACAGGAGCTAGAGTGAGACCCTACCTTGAAAAACCAAATATATATATGCAAGCAGAGAGAGATAGAGAGAAGAGATACAAAATGGGCACACCAAGGCCTCCAGCTGCTGCAAATGAACTCCAGAAGTATGGGCCACCATACTTTGTGCATCTGGTTTTACCTGGGTACAACTCATGTTGTTAGGCTTTGCAGGAAAGCACCTTAACTTCTGAGCCCTATTTTATACTTTAAAATTTAAAAAAAATTATTTTATTTTATTTTTTATTTCTTTTTATTATTTTTTTTTTCGAGGTAGGGTCTTGCTCTAGCCCAGGCTGACCTGGAATTCACTCTGTAGTCTCAGGGTGGCCTTGAACTCATGGTGATCCTCCTACCTCTGCCTCCCCAGTGCTGGGATTAAAGGCGTGTGCCACCACGCTCAGCATGGTGTAAGTATATCTTGATGAACCATTCTGGTCAGAGTTGAAAGACCTGAATGTAGTAAGAACTATAGACGGTGAGGTTTGGCTTATGAGGGTGAGAAAGAACTTTGTCAGGACTGGTCTGGAGGCAGTGAGAGGCTTGCTGAGTTCTGCCTGCCTGTGTCCTGAGAACTCACGCAGGGTTGCATTGCACAGAAATGGACTGGGGTGAGCAGATGGAGATGGCACAGAGAGAAATGAATCTCTGGGCTGAAACTGCTGCCCGTTCAGCTACAATGGTTTGAGAGATGACAACCATTGAGATTGGGCTGGGTGATCTGCACTGGGACAGCAGGAAGAATGAAGACTCTTGAAGTAAGGGACCTGAATGCTGAAGGAGTTTTCCTGCTCTTAAAGTTGGCTTTGTTCCCCCCTGAACTAACAAGCAGGTAGCCCACCTGGCACTAGGGAGTATAACAAATGCAGGAAGAGAGGGTCATTGGATTTGCAACATTATTTTTTTCTAAAAACGGCCACGGGCAGTGTGAAACAGGTGTGTTGGATTGCCTGTGTGGAAGCTCAATGAAGCCATGAGGATGAATCATGGATTGCAGTGGAGACCCAGTGAAATGCCAGGACTATGGGAGGGCTGCCAGGGAGAGCTGCCAACACTGGGTGGAGTTTTCTGGGACTATGAGTAGCCGAGCTAGAGGGGCAGAATTAGAACTCTAAGAGACCCCATCACCGATTTTTATCGGACATAGGGTTACAATTTGATGTTTGCCCTGTTTTAAAATCTTGAATTGGTTCAATCTGTTTTTGCATGCCCAATGCTATCTTTTGCAGTGTGAATATTCTGTGCCATTATGGGTTTATTTTGGTATTATGGCTCAGTTGATAGAAAAACGATGGGGACTTTTGGAGTTGAGCTGAATGCATTGCATTTTACATCATGTATGATTATTAGTTTGTGGGGGCCAGGGGTGGATTGTGATGGCTTGATCCAGGTGTTTCATACAAACAAATGTGCTCTGAATGCTGATCCACAGCAAATGGCAGTTTGGGTATTGGAACTTTGTTGGAACTGTGTTTTTCGGGACAGGCTTACGGGGTTATAGCTTGCTTCCCCTTGCCAGTGTTTGGCACACCTTCTTGCCACTGTCACTAGTGCTGTGGCAGGGGTGATGTCCACCTTTCTGCTCATGCTGTCATTTTCCCTGCCACGATGGAGCTTTCCCTCGAGTCCATAAGCCAAAATAAGCCAAAAACTCCTTCCTCCCATAAGTCACTTTTGTTTTTTTTGGTTTTTTTTTTTTGTGGTTGTTGTTTTGTTTTTGTTTTCCAAGGTAGGGTCTTGCTGTAGTCCAGGCTAACCTAGAATTCACTATATAGTCTCAGGCTGGCCTTGAACTCACAGCGATCCTCCTACCTCTGCCTCCTAAATGCTGAGATTAATTGGTTGGGTTCTTTGTTGCAGCAATGAAAAAGCTAACTACAACACGTGGATACTGGGGAATCAAACCCAGGTCGCAAGCACCTTTAACCACTGTGCCATCTCTCCAGCCCCTAAATAAACTTTTGTTAAAAAATAATTTCAAGCCAGGCGTGGTGGCGCACACCTTGAATCTCAGCACTCGGGAGACAGAGGTAGGAGGATCACCATGAGTTCAAGGTCACCCTGAGACTACATAGTGAATTGCAGGTCAGCCTGGGCTAGAGTGAGACCCTACCTCAAAAAACCAAAAAAAAAAAAAAAAAAAAAAAAAAAAAAAAAAAAAAAAAAAAAAAAAAAGAAAGAAAGAAAAAGAAAAAAGAAGGTAATAATAATAATAATTTCGGGCTGAAGAGATGGATTAGCGGTTAAGGCATTTGCCTGCAATGCAGAAGGACCAGAGTTCAATTCCCCAGTGCCCATATAAAGCCAGATGCACAAGAGGGTATCTGGAGTTCATTTGCAGTGGCTGGAGGCCCATTCTCTCTCTCTGTGCCTGCCTCCTCTCTCTCTCTCTCGTAAATAAATATTTTAAAAAATGTGTACACCCATTATTAAAAAAAATAATAATAATTTCAGCCGGGTGTGTGCTTTTAGTCCCAGCACTCAGGAGGCAGAGGTAGGACTGCCGCGGTTTGAGGCTACCTTGAGACTACATAGTGAATTCCATGTCAGCCTGAGCTAGAGTGAGACCCTACTTCAAAAAAACAAAAATAAGCCAGGTGTGGTGGCGCACACCTTTAATCCCAGCACTCGGGAGGCAGAGGTAGGAGGACTGCCTTGAGTTCAAGGCCACCCTGAGACTACATAGTGAATTCCAGGTCAGTCTGGACTAGAGCGAGACCCTACCTCGAAAAACCAAAAAATAAATAATAATTTCATTTTACTTTCTATTATGATAAACTTTGATAGAAACCATACAAACAAAAGGCTCTCTGGAGTCCTCAATAATTTTTAAGCCTATAAAGGAGTGCTAAGATTGCACAGTGTGGGAGTTGCTCTGTGGGAAGGTGTGGATACCCCAAAAGCCTCCCAATCCTTGAATGTATATAGCAACCCATGACTCCATGGGGTCAGCCAGCCACATGCCCTCTTCAGGTTGCTTCTTGACTTTGCTCTCAGACCTAGTGATCTCTAAGAAGATTTGAACAGGCTCAGCTAAGTAAGTCCTGAAGGAAGAGGATGAGATAGTCTAACATAAGGAGGATGTGTTTCAGATAACCCCTCCCTCAAAAAACCAACTTAAGTGAAGGCAAGGAGCTGTCCCCTTACTCACTCATCAGTAAATCAAGTCCTGAGTGCCCATTCCCAGCTCAGAGGTCATGGTAGTCAGGGGGAATGAGGGCTCTAGCTTTGCAGTAATCTATCTCCACTAGAGACAGAGGATAGGTTTTGGATCTATAATGCTCACAAGATCCCCAGCACCCACATGTGGGAGTTCCATGCAGATCGATGCACTGGAACCTACATGCAAGGCAGGGCATTCAGATAGCAGGGGAAGCAGGAAGGGTTATGAAGGAGATGACTGGTACATGCAGGTCAGATGAAGAAAGAGTCTGGCCCTTAAAACTCGCCTCAATATCCCTGCTCACCTGGGAGGCCTCTGGAGTGTCTAGACCTTCCCAGGCAGCAGTTCTCACATTATGCAATCTCAGCATATTCGTTCTTTTTTAAAATTTTATTTGCATGTGTGTGTGTGTGCACGCGCGTGTGTAAACAGACATACCAAGGTCTCTTGCCACTGAAAGTGAATACCTGCTTGGCTTTACATAGGTGGTTGAGAAATTGAACACAGGTCAGTAAGATTTGTAAGCAAACGCCTTTGACCATTGAGCCATCTCCCCAGACTGTTGCTTCTGTTGTTTTTCAAGACAGAGTCTCACTCTGTTGTTCAGGCTGGCTTCAAACTTATGACCCTCCTACCTCAAGCTCCCAAATGCTGAGACTATATGCACCTCCATGCCTGGCTAACATTTTCATCTCTACCTAGAGGAAGAGAAGCTGCCCCTATGGATGTGTGCATGGGTGAGGAGGCTAATGGGCCCCAGGAAGACTACATCAAAGGACTAAGACAGACCCAGTTGTACACAGCTGGTGACCAGATGCAAAAGGCTGAGAACAGCTTAAGACAGAGAGATCAAGCATGGGCATACAGGGTCTGGATGTGATTCTAACTTGTTTTGAGGCAGAGTCTCACTCTAGCCTAAGCTGACCTAGAACTCACTCTGTAGCCCAGGCTGGCCTCAAACTCACAGAGATCCTCCTATCTCAGGCTCCTGAGCACTAGGACTACAGGCATGAGTCACCAAAACCAACTTTGGATCTAAATCTAAGTGAGGACTGGGGAGGTGGCTTAGTGCTTGCAAATCCTGCCCATCCGGGGTTCAATTCCCCAGTACCCACATAAATCCAGATGCACAAAGCAGCACATGTGTGTCTGGAGTTTGTTTGCAGTGGCAAGAGGCCCTGGCATGTTCATACTTTCTCCTCTCTCTCAAATAAAAAAAAAATTAAGTGAAAGGAAGGCCACAGGATTTTAAGCAGAGCCACAAAGTCTGAACTTTGGGGGACAGTTAGGAGGGATGACATTGGTGCCCGAGATCCTGTGCAGGAACAGCCTCGCCTAGGTATGGAATAAGAAATGGAGGGAGGCTGACCCTGGAGCACAAAAGAACGGGAGGTATGCCTATGCAAAGGGAGCTGGGTGGCAGGACAGTGCTTGGCAGTCAGGCCTTAGAACCCATCTGCCTTTCCTTCCTTGGCCTGCGCAGAGTTCCCTTCAGGAGGTGGTGACACAGCACAGGAAGGAGGACGCGGAGCCAGTCGGGAAAGGTCAGCCTGAGTGTGCAAAGTGCAGATGGGCACCTAGAGGGCCCCAGGCCACGGGAGGGGACCCGCCTCGTGACGGCGGGGAAGGGGAAAGAGAGGGGGCGCGGCGCTGGGAACCCGGAGGGAGGAGAGGCCGCAGGGACGGGGAAGGGGGGACCGGGGCAGGGAGGGCGGGGGCGGTGCCCACGACAGGGAAGAGGGCACGGAGGGCCGCGCAGGAGAGGCAGGGCGGCAGCCCGCGTCCGCTCACCTCCAGCGCCTGGCCCAACTCCAGGTCGAAGGTGACCACGCACACGCACTCCAGCCAAGCGGAGAAGCGCGCCCAGGGCACCGCGGTCGCCCGCGCTGCGCGGCCCGAGGGTGTGGCCTTGGCCGCGCCGAGCCCACCGCCGGCCCGCGGAGGCCCCGCGTCCGCCCGCACCTCCATCTGGTGGCTTCTGCGGGGGCCGCGCGTGGCGGGGGCCCGCCGGTCGGCTCGAAGCAGTCGAGTGCCGCCGCGGGCAAGAACGGTCCGGGCGAGGCCACGCGCGCCCCCTAGTGTCGGAGGGCGGCCTCCGTGGGCGTCGCCGCGCACCAGCGAGAAGCCCTCCGCGGGCTAGAGCGGCTCCGGCCTGTGGGCGTGGCCAGCCGGAAGAGGTTGGGCAGCGGATTCCGGGAGGGCGGGGCTCCGGCGATGGACGTCTGACCCGCGACCCCTCTTCGCGGGTCTTGTTTCAGCTTTGCTCTACGCCATTCCGGCGGAGCGGGCGTCTCGTCCAGCGCCGCGGCGGCCAGGCTGGCCGCTCCGATGCGTGCCAGGCTGCCTTCCCGGGAATGTGGGCTCGGGCTCCGGGCCGGGCTTCGAAGGCGAGGGCAGAGCTGGGCGGAAGAAGTGATTGTCGTGCATTTATTCTAGCTTTGGTGGGACACCCCCTTTCCCAAAGTCACTGTAGCGACCATCCCCGCCTTTGGTGCAGTGACAATTTTTTTTAACTTTTATATTGTTAGCTTCTATAATTACAGGTAATAAACTATTATGATTTCCTCCCCACCCTCCCTCATATCTCTCCCCCTCTCAATTAGTCTGTTTTGTTTCGCTGTGATCATCTTTTCCTCCCATTCTGTATGTGGAGGTGTTATCAGGGACTTCGAGGTCATGCATATCAAGGCCATTTTGTATCTGGACGTTTGCATTGTCAGCAGTCCTCCCCTTCCTCTGGCTCTTCCACAATAGACCCTGGCTGAGCCTCGGGAAGTGGACAGAGATGTCCCAGTGCTGAACACTCCACTGTCATTTCTTCTCGGCACTGTGGTGTCTTGTGTTATCCCTGTGGTCACCGCCGACTCGAGGTGGGCAGTGACATTCTTAATTGTGCTGTTTGCCTCATGAGAGGGCCAAGTGGGCCTCTGGAACACATAGCAGGAGAATAGATTTTGAAAGACCGTCATCGGGTTTCAATTATAATTGCTTTGGCCTAGAAATGATGCATTTTCATTCCATCTGCCAAAATTATTCATATGGTCCCAACTTGGGAAATGTGGGCATATTGCTATTTGATAAGCCACAAAATCCTTTTTTTTTTGTTGTTGTTGTTTTGTTTTTTTCGAGGTAGGGTCTCGCTCTAGTCCAGGCTGACCTGGAATTCACTCTGTAGTCTCAGGGTGGCCTTGAACTCACGGCGATCCTCCCACCTCTGCCTCCCGAGTGCTGGGATTAAAGGCGTGTGCCACCACACCTGGCAGTGATGTGCATTTTCTGCAACTATTATAGTAATTGTGTGTTTTTTTCTATTTAAATATAGTGGGGCTGCTTGCAAAGCCTGCTCTCCAGGTTCAGTTCCCAGGCTATCCACATAAACAAAAGATGTACAAGTATCCTAATGTTCATTTGCAGTGGCAAGAGGCCCTGGCACACCTATACACACATACAAATAAAATTAATTAAATATAGTATATTGCATTGAGTTTTTCCTCCTAACAATAGGGTAAGACCCATTGTTCTTTGTAAATAATCCTTTTTATATATATACATTGCTGAATTTTGCACTTTGTTTACCTTACCTACTTTAAATTGAATTCCTAACAGTGCTCTGCTACAGTGCATCTAAAAATTCCATTTATTTATTTTTGCATGTATGTGTATGTAGGAACACACACGTACTATGATGCACATGTGGAGTCAGAGGTGTTTGTGTTCTTCTTTCATCTTCTTTGAGACAGGATTTCTTGCTAATGCAAATGAACATGAATGCCAAATTAGCTGTCCTGCCATCTTTGAATTCTTCTGGCTCTGCCTCCCATTGTACAGGAGCATGAGGATTATAGAAGCATGAACCACTTTGCTTCTTGCTTTACTTGGGTGCTGGGAAGAACTGAACTCTGGCCAGGCTTTGCAAGCAAACATCTTTAACTGCTAAGCAATTCTCTCTCCACTTTTTTTCAGGTATGGTCTCTCTGTAGTTCAGGCTGACTTGGAACAAGTTGTTCTATGGGCCAGGCTGGCCTCAAACTCACAGCAATCCTCCTTCTTCAGCCTCCAAAATGCTGGGATTAAAAGTGTGAGCCACCAAACCTAGCAAATTAAAGTTTTTCATCTTTTTCTCATATGTCTCTATGTCCTGCTTGGATCTTGTCCACACTCCTTTCTTTCTTCCCCTTCTCCCCAGTCCCTAATACTCCCCTTTCTACTTTCAGATCTTTTTGGTTTGTTTGTTTTCAAGGTAGGGTCTTATTCTAGCCCAGACTGACCTGGAACTCACTGTATAGTCCCAGGCTGGCCTTGAATTTGCAGCAATCCTCCTACTTCTGCCTCCTAAGTGCTGGGATTGGGTACTGGATAAATGAATCCAAGAAAGCAAGCTTTGCAAGCAAGTGCCTGCCTTTAACTGCCATTTTCCCAGCCCCACTTGGTAGGGTCTCATTCTAGCCCAGGCTGATCTGGCACTCAAGTTAGCCTCAAATTTATGGTGATCCTCCTACCTCTGTCTCCTGAGTGCTGGGATTAAAGGTGTGCACCACCAAGCCCAGCTATTGTTTTTTTTTTTTTTTCCCCCGAGGTAGGGTTTCACTCTAGTCCAGGCTGACCTGGAATTCACTATGTAGTCTCAGGGTGGCCTTGAACTCACGGCAATCCTCCTACCTCTGCCTCCCAAGTGCTGGGATTAAAGGCGTGCGCCACCACGCCCGGTTTATTGTTTGTTTTTTAGGCAAGTTCTTGTAAAGTCGGAATTCAGGCTCCACCCTGATCCTCTTTCCCCAACCAGCCTTAAGAGAAGCATCAACAAGAGTCAAAGATAAAGACTCCCTCCTAAACAAGAGCCACACCTGGCCCAAGGGACTGTCCTTCCGCATCCTTCCTGATCCTGAGAGCATGTGACCACCCGAGCCCTCCACCCGACTTCATGTGACCACCTGGACCCCAACCTGAACATTTTCCCCTTAAAAGCCCTGATCTAAACCTGCCTCGCGTGCCTTTTCACCACCTTTGGTGAAAATAGCCCGGTGGCTCTCTTTTCCTCCTATTAAAACCTTTCCTTTCAGAGTGGTCTCTCGTGGCCATTTCCATTCTAACAGTTCTCACTTTAGCCCAGGCTGAGAACTTACTCTGTAGCCCCTAAGCTGGCCTCAAAATCATAGAAATCTTCCTACATTATCTTCCAAAGTGCTGGGACTAAAGGTATGAGCCTCAGCCAGATCATTTTTAAAGTTTTGCATATTTGAGAGCGAGACTCTACCTCAAAAATACCAAAAAATAAAAATAAAAATCAAAGCTGTGATGTAAACTTAGTACTGCCTCAGAGCACCATCAGAACAGGGCTAGCTGTGGCCTGTCTTGTCCTTTCCTCAAGAGCCCCCCCACCCACAGATGTCTGCAAAAAGGCCCAAGGATGAAAGCAGTCAGAGCCACATCTACATCCACCACTAACTATTGAGACAAAATACATGAAAGGCAGCAAGAAAAAAATGACTCACCACATAAAGAGGAAGAATAATAAAGTTCATGGCTGATCTCAAAGATAGTGGAAGCCACAAAGGCAATAACATTCAGAGTGTGAAGGAAAAATAAAACCTGTCAGCGAATAAATTATATACCCAGAAAAATTATTTTTCAAAAAAAGAAGGTTGAAAAAATGAAGGTAAGAAATTTTCCTAAATACACCAAATAGAAAATGCATTGCATGGGCTGGAGAGATGGTTCAGTGGTTAAGGCACTTGCTAGCAAAGTCTGATTCTCCTGTACCCATGTAAAACCAGATGCACAAAGTGGCACATACATCTGAGGTTCATTTACAGTGGCTAAAAGCCTTGGTGTGCCACTCTCTTCTCTCTCTCTCTCTCTCTCTCTCTCTCTGTTTGCATATAAACAAATTCTTTCCTTCTTTTTTGTTTTGTTTTGCTTTTTTTTTTTTTTTTTTTTGGTTTTTCGAGGTAGGGTCTCACTCTAGCCCAGGCTGACCTGGAATTCACTATGTAGTCTCAGGCTGGACTCGAACTCACAGCGATCCTCCTGCTTCTGCCTCCCGAGTGCTGGGATTAAAGATTTGCGCCACCACGCCCGGCTCACAGCTTTGATTTTTGATTTGTCTATTTTATTGGTGAATAACTTTATTTGATGTTTTTAGTAATAAAGTTCATTA
>PVHP010003376.1:0-19089 GCA_004024765.1 Zapus hudsonius
CACTGGGGAATTGAACTCTGGTCCTTCTGCATTGCAGGCAAATGCCTTAACCGCTAAGCCATCTCTTCAGCCCTGGGGCTCCCTTTCGAGGAGGGGAAGAGGGGTGCTCTCCCCCAAAGGCCTCCCCTCCCACCCCACCCCGCTCCCGGAGCTCACCGATGAGCGGCACGCTCTCGGCGGGCGGCATGCTCTCGGCCAGGATCAGCTGGAACACGGTGAGCGCCAGCAGCACGGTGACGCCCAGGGACACCTTCTCGCCCGAGTCTGCGGGCAGGTGGAAGGCCAGCGGCGCGAGCAGCGAGATGAGCACGCAGGGCAGCAGCAGGTTGCACACGTAGGCGGCGGCGCGGCGGCGCAGCAGCAGCGTGAAGGTCACGTCGGGGTAGGGCTCGGAGCAGCAGCCGTAGGTGAGCACGCGCCGCCGCGCCGGCATGCCCAGCACGCGCCACTCCACGTTCTCCACGAAGTCCGCCAGGCTGGCCGAGGCGCCGCGGGGACGCACGTCCAGCTGGTGGCCCCCGTGCGTCCACGAGCCGAACGTCAGGCCGCAGCGCTGCGAGTCGAACGGGAAGGCCGACACGTCCACGCGGCACGAGCTGCGCGTGATGGCCGGCGCGTCCCAGCGCACCGCGCCGTCGTGCCGCACGACCACGTTCGTGCTGGCCGAGGCCGGCGGCTGCGTGTCGGCCCTGCGGACGGACGGGACTCAGCGGGGGCCCAGGGCGGGGTGACCCCACCCCCAGCCCGGAGAGGGGCGTCCCGCGGGGCCTGGAGGTGCCCTTCTGCCCCCTCGAAGGAACCCAGATCTGGCCCGAGGCCAGGTTTAAAAAGGCCTCTTGCGAAGGTCAGTGGTGCCAGGAGTGGTGGCGAAGGCCTTTAATCTCCGCACTCGGGAGGCAGAGGTAGGATTGCCTTAAATTCTAGAGCAAGACCCTACCTCGAAAACAAAACAAAGTCTGTGGTGGCGCAGTGACTTTGGGAGACAGGTTGGGGGGACTGGAGAGATGGCTCGGCGGTTAAGGCCTGCAGACCCTGCCAACCTGGGTTCTCATGTAAAGCCAGATGGACAAAGTGGCACATGTGTCTGGAGATTGTTTGCAGAGGCTAGAGGCCCTGGCATGCCCATTCTCTCTGTCTCTCTTCTGTCTCTGTGTGCAAATAAATAAATGAAAATACTTTAAAAAATTATTGGGGGGCTGAAGAGATGGCTTAGCGATTAAGGCATTTGCCTGCAATGTAGAAGGACCAGAGTTCGATTCCCCAGTACCCATATATACAGCCAGATGCACAAGAGGGCGCATGTGTCTGGAGTTCATTTGCAGTGGCTTGGAGGCCCTGGTGTGCCCATATTCTCTCTCTGTCTGCCGCCCCCTCTCTCAAATAAATAAAATATTTAAAAAATTATTGGGAGGGCTCAAACAGTAAGTGTCACAGGGTCAAGCATTGACTGAAAGGCGCAGAGCGGTTTAAGATGGCATAAAGGAATGTTCTGGAAGAAGAAAAGAGTTCCTCTGGAGGTTCTGAGACTCTGAGCTGATCTGGAAAGGCAGAGGAGCCATAAGAGGCAGTTTGTGCCCCAGACATCTCTCACTCTCACTCTAAAATATTTTCTTTATTCATTTATTTGAGAGTGAGAGAAGGAAAGAGGCAGACAGGGAGAGAGAATGGGTGCACCAGGGCCTCCAGCCACTGCAAAGGAACTCCAGACACATGAGCCACCTTGTGCGTCTGGCTTTACGTGGTTACTGGGGAATTGAACTCAGGTCCTTCTGCTTTACAGGCAAACGCCTTAACTGCTGAGTCATCTCTCCAGTCTCTCCCTTTCTCACACACATTTATTTACTTATTTTGTGCGTGTGTGTGTGTGTGTGTGTGTGTGTGTGTGTGTGTGTGTGTGTCTTCCTCAATTGTCCTCAACTTTATTCTTTGAGACAGGATTTCTTACTGGTAATTAGACTAGTTAGCCAGCAAGCTGCAGGGATCCTCCTGTTTCAGACTCACCAGCACCGGGATTACAGGCATGTACCTCCAGCCCTCCGTGGTGTGTGTATGTGTGAGGGGGATGATGTGAAGTTCACACACGTGTGTACATGCACTTGCCCCATGAGGAGAATGTTGTGTCCTTCTCGAGTCACTCGTCCTCATTCTCCCCCCTCAGCTCAGAGCCACTGTCCTTTAGCCCCGGTGATGCTCAGGTCTCCTTGGTCTCTGTTACCACCACCTCCCTCCCCCAAACTCAGGTTACAGAGTGGGTGACACCAGGCATTTTATATGGATTCGGGGGAGTCAAACTTGATGGTCTTCAGGCCGACCTCATTCTTAAACAACAAGTTCTCTTAATCACTGACCATCTCCTCAGCCCCAACCCTGCATTTTTACGTGGGTACTGGGGATCTGAACTCAGGTCCTCATGCTCAGGAGCAAGCTTTTTTTTTTTTTTTGGTTTTTCAAGGTAGGGTCTCGCTCTAGTCCAGGCTGACCTGGAATTCACTATGTAGTCTCAGGGTGGCCTTGAACTCAAGGCAATCCTCCTACCTCTGCCTCCCAAGTGCTAGGATTAAAGGCGTATGCCACCACGCCCGGCTTCAGGAGCAAGCTTTTTACCTGCTGAGCCATCTTCCCAACCGCAACACCTCTCTTTGAGAGCCAGACCTCACATTGTAGGTTTCTGGGAGATATTCAACCTGAGCTGACCTGGGCAACCTAAAGCAGGGGTGTTGTAGAAAGAATGTGAGCTCCTGGCAGCTTGGGAGGTCCCCTGGGGGAAGTTTCCAGGACAGCAGAGTAACCTGATTAGGTGGTAGAGAGGGAGACCAGCGCATGCTGAGCTAAGGGCGCTGCAGAGGGGGAGGAGGAGAAAGGTACTTGTTATAGAGCACGATGTCTGGCCTCCACACAAGACTGCTGGGAATGCGGATCGCATCCAAGTCACCATAGGCATTGGGGTCCCATTGAAGGTAGGCGTCTGTCCACTCCTGCCTGATCCACAGGTACAGGGTCAGCACCTGGTTCCGTTCATCCTGGTGGGGGCACGAAGAGGACGTGCTCATTCCCAGGTCACAGGTCAGTCAGTACCCAAGTTGCCCACACAGACCAGTTCCCACCCAGCCTAACCTTGCTAGGTTACCTTGGTAGGTTCTTTAGTCTCAGTTTTAACAGTTAACCCCTGCTTAGCAGGGATTCAGTGAGTCAAGTGTAAATCGTTGGGCCACCACTGGACACCATCATCATCATTGTTAATATAACCACATGGGGAAAAAAAAAAAAAAACAAACCAGTCTCCTCTCATCCTTCCTCTCCTGGGAACACCCCACAGCTGTACCATCCCCAAAACGCACCATGTCGATGATCTGGGACAATGTCACCTCCAAGGTCACATTCAGGGTCTGGTCTGTGTCTGCCACAGGCCTCAGGGCACTTGTGTAGTTGGCGAAGAGGTCACGGAACAGCTTGTGAGCCAGTCTGCCCTCGGCTCCCAGGCACTCTGGAGGATCAGTGAGATGGGTTGCCCATCCGGGACCCCAGTCTAAGCAAGAGCCTCTGCTCCTGTCTGCTGATGGTTTCTTAATGTCCCTGAGCTGCTGTTCTAGCCTGGCCTGCTTCCAGGGATGGCCTGGGACTATCTTCCAGAGGAAAGCTGATTGATTTCTTCCTCTCTTCCTTACCCTTATTTTCCCAAGGATCTAGATTCTGACTGCCCTGCCATGAAGGATAGAGAGACCCAAATAGCCCAAGCTTTAACCCAGGCATGCTGAGCCCCCCCCCTCCCTCTCAAAGCTCTTTACACACGTGTACTTCGGCCAGTTTCCCTAAAGCTTCTGATTCATTCCCCCTTCGGCAAGCACCTGCTGGCTGATTTATTTCTGAGACAGGGTCTCTCTGCGTTACTCAGGGCCGCCTCAAACTCCTGGGCTCAAGCTATCCTTCTGCCTTAGCCTCCAAGTCGTTGGGAAATTGTCACCTTGCCCAGCTGTCCCTATTCTGAAAACACAGTCCTCCCTATACTTTCTTGCCACACATTTTCTCGAGTCCACAGCCTAAATATTGTTTTACAGGACTCTGTCCTTTCTCCTTTTTTGTTTTAAATTACTTTGTGTGTGCGTGGTGTGTCTGCGTGTTTGTCTTTCTCAACTGCTCACCACCTTTTGTTTTGAGACAGGGGCTCTTGCTGAGCCCAGAGCTCACCAATTTAGCCAGGCTAGCTAGCCTGCAGGGTCTGGGGATCTTCTTGTTTTTGCCTGGCCAAAGCCCTGGATCACAGGCACATTCCATTGTGCTGCCTGGCATTTTTATGTTGGTTCTGGGGATCTGAACTCAGGTCCTTGAGCTTGTACAGCGATTGTCTTACTGACTGAGCTGTCTTCCCTTCTTCTCTTAACTCCAGATTTCTCTCCTGAGCGTCAGACTCATGTATATACAATCATCCACTCCTGAATTCATTATACACTTTGTAGTTTCAAAATAAGCATTCACCCCCTGCTCTATGCTCTGAACACTCTTCTTATTCTACCTTCCCTGTTTAAGCACATAGCACACCCAGTGACCTCAGGAAACCAAATCCTGTCAGATCCTGTGAATCCCTCCAGACAGCTCGTGAATCCACAGCCATCCTCTCCTCCCCAGCTCAGACCCTTCCTCCCTCTCTTAGACCATAGCAGTAGCCACCTCACTGTTCTCCTCCTTCAAGTTCACTCTCTCCTGCTCACCCTACACAAGCTCTCTCTCTCTCTCTCTCTCTCTCTCTCTCTCTCTCTCTCTCTCTCTCTCTCTCTCTCTCTCTCTCTCTGTAGTGCTTGGGGTGCAGTGCAGAGCCTCATGCTTGCTAGGCAAGCATTCCACCATGATCAACATACCCAACCCTTTCCTCATATTTGGAAAGAAGGTCTTCTCCATGTAGCACAGGCAAACCTCAAAAAAAAGTCGTGCCTGTGCCTCCCTATCGCTGGTTCACACATGTGCACCACTGTGCACATTTCTACAAACTTTTTTTTTGTTTGTTTTTTTGTTTTTCAAGGTAGGGTCTCACTCTAGTCCAGGCTTCCCTGGAATTCACTATGTAGTCTCAGGGTGGCCTTGAACTCAAGGCAATCCTCCTACCTCTGCCTCCCGAGTGCTGGGATTAAAGGTGTGCACCACTACACCCGGCCACCCCTACACACTTTTTAACATGTAGCTGACCCTGTCAGTACTTGCTTAAAACCTTTCTAGGATCCCCACTGACCACAGGGTTAAAGCACCAGCCTGGCATCCAAGCCTTCATGATTGGCATCTCTGACTTTCCTAGCCCTATCTCTAGAAGCTCCCTAGTCACTGCTCCTGCCCTTGCCGGACAAGTCTCCTTCCTTTCACTCTTTCTCTTCAGCACCCCTCTCCTCCACACTCTCCAGATGGAGAGCTTGTCTCAGCCCAGGTGCCGAAGAAGAGGATGGAGTGACCGGATAGAAGGCTTGGGGAAGACAGGAGACGACTGTTCATACCTGGGAGCAGCAGCAGTGGCAGCAGAAAGCCCATGCAGAGGTGGTGGCTCCTGGTCTCCATAGTCCTGCCACAGCCAGAGATGGGACAGGTCTCCCAGACAGATCTAGGACAACATCAGGCCCAGCTGGATGGTGTGGACAGTATCTGGGAATCTGAAAGACAGATCTTTACGGGGGCCAACTACCCTCCAGGGAGCCCCAAAGCCTTTCCATTGTACCTGTTCTCAATATTATCCTTGGTCCTCTTGTTGCTGTTCTTTCCTGCGTGCCCTAGCCTCTGGCCTTAGCCTCTCTTTACCTCTTACTCTGTAGATCTCCTTCTGTCGCCATATATAACTATTTTGGTGTCTCTGTGTCCCTGACTGTAACCCCCTGTCATCAGTCCTCCAGAGATGCCTGGTACCTGGGCTCCAGTGAGCCTGCTGTTCTCAGCAGAACAGGGACAGAAACTCTGATCAGCACAAGAAGTCTGAGGCTCCTCCCTGGTTGCCCATTTTATTAACTTAATTGCAGGGTTGGCACAGCTGTGCCCATGGGAACAAAATAACTGAAACTGACACCTCAGGGTGCTGGGACTTAAATTATTCAAATTCTGTAAAGCAGCACTCAGGCTCATCCTGGGGATTTGGGGAGTGCAAGGGATGCCAGGGTCAAAATGTGCAAAAACATAATGTTTAAGGGTGTGTGGGACCAGGTCCTCCCAGCTCCACTGCCATTGAGGTCGCTAGAATTCTGCAGGTGTTCTTTAGATCTGCAGCTCTCCCCCATCATCTCAGTGAGGGACTGAGCACCTCAGGCTAAGGCTCTGCCCCACAGAGCAGGAGATGCAGCCCACCCCCTTTCCTCAGTCTCTTTAGTCATTCCAGGCTGAGACTCCAAATGTCATGGGCAGTGTGTTAGGCTTTCAAGCTATTTCTAGCACTCTGTGTTTTGTTGTGTTTTTTCAAGGTAGGGTTTTGCTCTATCCCAGGTTGACCTGAAATTCACGATATAGTCTTGGTGTCCTTGAACTCACAGTTCCTCCTACCTTTACCTCCCCAGTGCTGGGATTAAAGGCATGTGCCACCACACCGGCTCACTTTTGTTTTTCTAAGACAGGGGTCATGCTATGTAGTCTAGACTGGCCTTCAACTTGAGATCCTTCTGTTTTGGTCTCAGTGCTAGGATTATAGTAGGCACAGTGGGCATTCCACAGCATCTGCCAGTGAATTACTCAAGGTAGTTTCTGGGCTATACAGTTAATTCACAAGTATTTATAGTGTGTAAAGGTTGTATTTCTGTAACAGCTGGCCACTTGACTGACCAAGAGCTACATATGCTTCCATGGCACTCACACACAGGGCCCTGACTCCAGCTAGCCTCGCTTTCTCCAACCAGTCCCTCTCCTGGATACCAGGTGCTATATGCATCTCCCTTTGGATTTGAAGAAACATTGCACAGTATTTCAGAATGAAATTTCTTATAAAATCCAACACCCAGACAGGCATGATGGCATATACCTGTAATCCCAGTCAGGCTCAGGCGAGAGGATCATGAGTTTGAGGCCAGTTTAGAAAGACACCATCCCAAGAAAAACAAAAAGAGATCCAATAGACTTACTTTCATGCTAAAAACTCCCAGCAAACTTGGAATAGGAGGGAACTTCAATTGTGTGTGAGATATATATATATATAATTTTTTTCAAGGCTTGCAAGGTCTCACTCTCCCCTGGGCTAACCTGGAACTCACTGTGTAGCCCCAGGATGGCCTAAAACTCCTGATGGTCTTCCTACCTCAGCCTCCCAGAGTGTTGGGATTAAACACATGTGCCGCCGGGAGGCAGAGGTAGGAGGATCGCCTTGAGTTCAAGGCCACCCTGAGACTACATAGTGAATTCCAGGTCAGCCTGAACTAGAGCGAGACCCTACCTTGGGGAAAAAAAAAGGAATGTAACATACCAAAATCTATGTATGCTATACAATAAAAGCAGTCCTCAGAGGAAAATTTATAGCTACATATGCCTACATTAAAAAATCGGAGGGGAAGCCAGGCGAGGTGGTGCACACCTTTAATCCCAGCACTCAGAAGGCAGAGGTAAGAGGATTGCCATGAGTTCGAGGCCACCCTGAGACTACACAGTGAATTCCAGGTCAACCTGGGCTAGAGTGAGACCCTACCTTGAAAAACCAAAAAACAAAACAAAAACAAAAATCCATGTGCCATCACACCTAACTTGGCATATATATATATATTTGTTGTTTTTATATGTGTGTGAAGGTCAAAGTATTAGAACAAATTACTGGAATATGAAAAATTACTGGAACAGAGTTAAGCAGACTGTGAATAGTGAGGACTTTGACCTAGTAAGTTTTAGACAAGAAAGGAATGAGTATTTACCCAACTATAAAACCCCTTGCCACATAAGGGCTCCAGGCCAATGCCTTTTTGGGGAGACCCATGCTTGGCCCAATAGCATAAAATAAATCCTCCACTCTCCTCTAGCTAGAATGGCTTTGTATCTCATTGACATTGGATGTTTCTACTTCAAAAGGACAACTTAGGGCTGGAGAGATGGCTCAGAGGTTAAGGCACTTGCCTCCAGTGCCTAAGGCCCTGGGTTCAATTCCCCAGGACCCACATATGCCAGACCCACAAGGTGGTGGCCCTGGTGCGCTCTCTCTCTCTCTCTCTCTCTCTCTCTCTCTCTCTCTCTCTCTCTCTGTATTTCTCTGCTTGAAAATGATTTTTTTATAAAAAGGACAACTTTGAGGTATCTGTGTCACCTTTTTAAGACAAAGTCTCTTGCATTGCAAATGACCTGGGAGACTTCAAACACCAGGCTAGCAGGATCCACCTCCCATAGTGGTTGGCACATTGGCATCACAGATACATGAATCACTTTTACCAGTGTTTGGGATTGAATGTGGACTGGCAGGCTTTGTAAACAAGAACCTTTAACTGCTGAACCATCTCCCCATGCCCAGCACCTACTTGAAATATCTTCTATAATTTATTTAATATATTTTGGGGTGTGTGGTGGTTTGATTCAGGTGTCCCCCATAAACAACATGTTCTGAATGATTGGTCCCCAGCTGGTGGCAATCTGGGAATTAGAACTTCATTGGAGGTGTGTTGTTGGGGGTGGGCTTATGGGTGTTAGAGCCAGCTTCCCCTTGCCAGTGTTTGGCACACTCCTGATTCTGTCTTCCTCTTGGTGCTGTCTAGGAGGTGATGTCCACCCTCTGCTCATGCCATCTCCCTGCCATCATGGAAGGTCCCTCGAGTCTGTAAACCAAAATAAACCCTTTCCTCCTTTCAGCTGCTTTTGGTCGGGTGCCTTGTGCCAACAATGAAGGTCACTGAAATAGCTAGGCAGACAGGGAAAAGGGCCCTCGATAGGTGACTGTATTCTAGTTCAAAGTGGTGAAGAAGTTGACTCCACTTCCTTCTCCTTCCTGGCCTAAGTGAATTTTCCTGCTGGCGGGCTTGGCAGGCTTTCTGGGACTTTGCCCAGTACTGGATGCAGCAGTACTTAATGAAAGCTTTCCTTTTATTAAGCAGATTGATCATAGACTCTGGAGGGGTGGGCTTCTCTTGTTTGATACAAGTCCAGTTCCTACTGAGGCTGGTGGTTTCCAGCTCTGGAATCCCCTCTTTCCAAAGGACTCTGGTCTTTCTTGGCTATCTTTCTTTTGTATTTTTGAGGTAGGGTCTCTAGCCCAGGCTGACTTGGACCTCACTCTGTAGTCTCAGGCTGGCCTCTCAGAGGGATCCTCCTAACACTGCCTCCCGAGTGCTGGGATTAAAGATGTGCGCTACTGAGACAGAACAGAAGCTAGGCAGGTTTCAGCCAGGGAGAAAGGCCCAGAGGGAACCAGAAGAGGCTAACTTGGAGTGATCTATGTCGCCCCCTGCTGTCCAGTCGAACACGCTACGACCCCAGCCTCAGATACAGGCAGATTCTATGATCCATACTCCAGATTTAGTAACAAGTCAGATTTTTCCCTACCTACCTGAATTAAACACTATAAAGGTGGCATGCTGACATGTGCCCCTGGATTCTTCACTCGCTTGGTGTGACCTGAACTTCCCCAACGTGAGTCTCGGTCCCCAAGCCCACTCGGCCACCTGACTGGGTGGGGGAGACCTACCTACCCTGTGTCTTAACCCTAATCTCCCCTATCTATCTGTCTGTCTCATGGTCCCTCAATTTACCATGTACGGATTCCTACTCTGGATCTGCCATATCTGAGAGTGTGGGCGCTCTCACTTTTCCCTAGTCTCCCTCCATGGGAAAGCTCGTGGCCAATGCCAAGTGTGTTCCCATGACTCTTAAAACTCTCAGGGATTATCCCCTAGACTTCACCTTCCACGAGTTTGGAGCCTATCTAATCTTTCATCATAGTTTTCCACATGTTCGAAACCCCTTCTGATCTTTCCTTGAAAGCCTGTTTTCCCATAGATGCCACATACCCATAGCTCCATTCTGACTTCACTTTCTAAGCCTCAGTTTCCCTAGCTTTCCATGTGGTCCCCAGCTTGTCTGGCTTCACTCTCTAAGACTCAGTTCCTTCCTAACTTCCACTTTTCTGAAATGTTTTCCATATAAAAATGTTCTATTCTTCCATTCCAGGTCCCAATTCTCCTCAAATAAACTCAATAATTCATTTTGTCATTTTGTCCTTATTGATTCTGTCTTTATTATTCTTCATTAAAGATTAGGAAAGAACCAAAAATTAACTCATGAACCTGGAGTTCATTTGCAGTGGCAAGGGGTCATGGCACACCCATACACATACATACATAAATCTTCTTTGGTAAACTGGGGGTGGTGGTGCACAACTTTAATCCCAGCATTCAGGAGGCAGAGATAGGAGGATTGCCATGAGTTCAAGGTTGCCCTGAGACTACATAGTGAATTCCAGATCAGCCAGGGATGGAGCAAGACCCTGCCTCAAAAAACAAAAGAAACAAAACTGCTTTGGTAGATGTTGCAGATCATGCTGGGGGAAAAGGTGGCTGGTAGTAAAGGTTGTAGTTCAGTGGTACAGTGCCTGCCTAGAATGCAGGGGTTTTGGGTTTGATCCACAGCACCAATAAAAAAAAAAAAAGGAACAACAAAACAGATCTTGTTGGAGGCTAGATTTTTGAGAGGGACCCGCAGAGAGCAGAAGAGCTCTTATTTGAAATTCCAGAAAAAGAGATGGGTCAGCAGTTAAAGGCTCTTACAAAACATGCCTGCCTGGATTTGATCCCCCAGTACCCACGTAAAGCCAGATATCCAATGGTATATGCACCTGGAGTTTATTTCTTTGTCTCCATCTTTCATATTAAAACCAAAAATATTAAAAGGTATGCACCACCATGCCTGGCATCATTTATTTATTTGAGATAGATGACAGAAAAAGAGGCAGAGACAGAGAATCAGTGATCAGCGCCACAGCCTCCAGCCACTACAAAAAAAACAAAACAAAACAAAACAAAAAACACATGTGCCACCTTGTGCACCTGGCATTAATTACATGGGTACTGGGGAATTGAACTCCCTAGTTAGGTCCTTCTGCTTTGCAGGCAAACACCTTAACCTCTAAGCCATCTCTCCAGCCCTAAATATATATATTCTTTAATACCAGAGAATACAATGGCTAAGATTGGGCTTGTAATTATGCCCTGCCACTCTGGGTAAGGAATTGCATCTTGCATCTTTCCTTCTCTATAAAATGCTAACAGTGGCTGCCTCTTAGTGTTGTGAAACTATCTAGGCACTAGAACTGAACCTGGCATATCACAAGTGCAGTAAAAATGCTGGCCACTGTTTTTAGTAAGGACAGAGAGAAGGGACAGGAAACCGACCAGGATGAGCAAGGAGTCAAAGGAAGCAGATAAATGTAGAAATGCTGCAGGATAGAGGGTGGAAAAAATAATTTAACTGATATATATTTCTAATTTGAATATAATGAGATCAGAACAACATACAAAGACAAAGGGAGCTAGGCATGGTGGCCCAGGCCTATAATCCCAGCACTCAGGATAGAGGCAGGAGGATCAGAAATTCAGTGTCATTTCAGTTACATAGTGTTCAAGGTCAGCCTGGACTATGTCAGATCATCTCCAAAGACCAAGTGTGGTGGTCTGAACGTAAAATGTCATCAACAGCCTCATGTGTTTGTGATTAAGTCTCAGACTTAATCCTCAGCAAGTGGTGCTGTTTAGTTTTTAGAGCCTTGCTGGAGGAGGTGTGTCGCTGGGTTGTTATAGCTCAGCTTGCTGCAGCGAATGCACTCTACTTCCTCCCTGCTTCTGTGTATACTTGGCTGTCTGCTCCTGCCATGCTTTCCCCACCATGATGAAACTTCCACTTAAAACTATAAGCTGGAAATGAATCCTCTTTCATAAGCTGTTTCTCATCAGGTATTTTGTTCTAGCAATGAGGTGCCTGCTACAGAAAAATGGTACTGAGAAGTGGGGGGCATTGTTAAGATAAAGCTGACCATCTGGTTTCATTTGAAACTGGTTTGCGGGAAGACTCTGGAAGGATTTGACTGTAGGCAGAGCTTAGTGGGACATCCTGATTAAGTTTGAAAGATAAAAATGCAGAAGAAAATATAGACTGTGGAGGCTTGGCTTATCAGGTTTCAGGGGAGAGGACTTTAGGAACTGGGCTAGAGTCAATTCATATGAAACTCTAGCAAAGAAGCTGGTTGTATTCTGAGAACTTAAGCAAAGTTGAATTTAAAATGGGCTGGAGTGTTTGGTGGAGGAAAATAGCAGAAAGACACGAAAGATGTAAAGTTTAGCACAGAAAGTCCTATTCCCAGAGACTAGCAACTTCAGCTGCTCTGTATTGGGACAATAGGAGTGTGAATTCTTTTGAAAGGAGGAAGAATGCTGAGGGTTTCCTTCAAGGCTGGGCTTTACCCTCTCTGGAAAAAGTATTTGGCAGTGTTGTTTACCTGCTACTGGTTTTGGAAGCATAAACATGCAAGAAATAGAGGGTCCCCAGTTGGTGGAGTTTTGTTGGGAGTGGGCTTTGAGGTTTATTGGTCCCTATCTACTGGGTTTTCACTAGCTTACTCATTCTTGCTATCTCCCAGTAAATGTGACAAGATTTAATATTTAACCTCTACTGAAACATCCCCTCAAGACAGCCAAAATAAATCTTTTCCTTCCACAAACTTTTTGTCAGGAGATTTGTTTTAGCAATGGGAAGGTAACTTACAGCAAGTCAAGAATTTTCTGTTAGATGCTCAGGCATGCTCTGTGACTCACTAAGGTTTGGTTAGTCAATTATAGAGAGAAGTAGAGCAGATTCCTAGCTGACCCCTATCCTGAGCACCAAGTTAAACTGAAGGCCCAGTCACAAGGCAAACCTTTAACTACTTGATGGCTTAACCCTAATTGGAATCTGCTCACATCCTCATTTTAACTCACATTGCTCATCTGATCCCTAAAAAACAGCCCTGTTTAAAGCAGGAGTCATTATTGCCTTACAAAGATGTATGACTCAAGGCTAAAAAACAATCACTGAAGCCAGGTGTGGTGGCACACACCTTTAGTCCCAGCACTTGGAAGGAAGAGGTAGGAGGATTACTGTGAGTTCAAGGCCAGCCTGAGACTACATAGTAATTCCAGATAAGCCTGGGCTAAAGCGAGATCCTACCTCGAAAAACAAAACAAAACAAACAAAAGATGGGGAATCTGTACATGTGTATATGTATGTAGTCAATAAAAAATAAAAAAATTACTGAACTAGAAAGGCTTGATGAAAAGTATAATCTATTGAGAGCTGAAGAGATGGCTCAGTGTTTAAGGCACTTCCTTATAAAGCCTGGTAGCCCATGTAAAGTTAGATGCATAAAGTGGCACATGCACCTGGAGTTCATCTGCCATGGCAAGAGGCACTAGTGTGCCCATTCCCTTTCTGCTTGCAAGTAACAGCTGAGAATCTATATCCATTAGCATATGTGCAGCAGTTAATATTAACCAACTTCCTTATCTCTAAATCTGCCTTTATACTGAATGTGTAGCTCAGTAGTAGTTAACTAGCATGCATAGACCCTGGATTCAATACCCAACACTGTAAGACAACAGAAAACAAAACTAGTCTATAATTGTGGAAACTACCAATAAAAAGTACAACAAAACAAAACAAAAAAACAACACTAGTCTTCGGGCTACATGGAATCTCAGGTTAGCAGTAAACTGTTCTCTCTTTGATCCATGGTCCATTTAGACAAGAAATCTCAAAACACAAAGGCAAAGTCAATGCTATAAACATTTTATTTTATCTTTTTTTAAGAAAGTAGTTTCAGAAAAAGAGGAAAATAATCTAGATCATTTATATATATATATATATATATATTTTAATAAAAACCTTTACATAATCTTCATGCATAAAGACCCAAGGGTGGCCATATTATCTGTGACAGCCCTAACATGAGCTTTCTCAGGTCAGTGCCTGGAACTCCCCATTGCTGGCAGCAGTGTAGTGAAGGGCCTCTACCCGCCCCTAAAGCCCAGCTCCTGGCCTGCCTCAGAGCTAGTTTTACCTCTGGGAGGGTGGATAAAAAGTAGGAAATGCTCTGGAGGGCTAGGAGGTGAGGGGCGAGGAAAGCTATCCATGACATTTTTCATCCAAATTCTTCTGATAAAACCAAACAAGAGTCCCAGAAAGATGACTAATAATCAAAGACCAAACCAAGTTCTGGAGCTTCCCAGAAATATGTGGTAAGTGACACGACAGGAGGGCAGGTGGGTATATGCTGTTCATCAAATATCCAAGGCCCAAAACAGCCCTGAAGGTCAGTCCCTCCATGGCAGATGCCCTTCTATCCTAAGTGTGTCAGAGAAACCCTGTTCTGTTAGCTAACTCTGTCCAAAACTGTCAACTAAGCAATTTACTTCAAAGACACATTCTCTTCTGTTTGTGGATAGTTCACCTGTTAAGGAAAAGCAGTCCTGGATCAGAACATCACCTGTCTCACTCCTTTGAAGAGTCCTAGCACAAAAAGGCTGAAGCAGGTGCGGGTTACAATTGGCACAGGGATGGTGGTGGTCACCAGATCCAGAATGATGATGGTAGAAAAGAATTCCTTAGGTCTCTCTCTCTCTCTCTCTTTTTTTTTTTTTTGATTTTTTAAAAAATGTATGTGGGGTTACCTGCCAAAAAGGTCTTACTGAAAAAGAAAAACAAAACCAAAAGACCAAACAGTCTTGAGAATGGTAAATGGAGATTTGTCTATTTTTTTTTGTTTGTTTTGTTCCAGAAGCCCTTATGCTCTGTTCAGTTTTAAGAAAAGCCCTGAACAACTGCAGGCAGGTGCCTGGGCAGCAGGAAGGGTGGATTAGAGAGTGACAAACAGTGCCAATTAAAACGAAGCTTGATACTGCTGAATGGGGAGTTCCAAGGAGCACGTAGGCGTGGTGGCAAGATCCCGGGGTTCACTGGCTCCCAACAGTCAGTTCTCGAAGGTAGGACTGTGTGAGACCGCGGAGTTCCTCCAAGGCGTAGTCCTCAGGCATGGGGAGCCGCCCAATGTGGGGAGCCAACAGGCGCAAAGGAACTCGCTGAGGGTCTGGCGTTGAGTCAGACGTGGCATCAGGGCCATGCTGTAGGCTCAATACCACCCGTAGCAAGTTGGCTAGACGCTTGGCCATATCTAGAGAGAAGCAGCAGAGAGCACTGACAACAGGCTGGGGCAGGGGTGTCCACAGTCATCAAGATGGGAAGCAAGCCACCAGAAAGTGGATAGAGCATGCTTACCTGATTGTGCCAGGCGATCCTTGGCATTGTGACACTGGATCTGCTCTATCCGGTTGCACAGTGAAGTCACTTTGGTGTGTAATTGTTCTAGTTCATAACCTGAGCAATCCACCTAGAGAAGCAGAGAAGCCAATTAGGCCAAGAGGGGCTTCAATCATTCCAGTTCCACCCACAGATCATACAAAACGCTGATGCAACGGTGAGCCTAGGAAGGAGGACAGGAAAGCTGAGAAGCTGGTGAAGTGCCCAGGCTCCCACCAGCAGCAGGGAAAGACAAGAGGAAGGTAACATACTCCTAGTCTTGGGGTGGGAGGGTCTTGAGATCACGATTCACGAACCATTTAGCTAGTCGCAATCTTTAACCAAGAGAATACATGTAATAAGTGTCTTCTGGTTCAGGTCCTCAAGGTCTAGTCATTTTTAAAACACTTCAAGGCACACTTCTTACCTTTATGTTCTCTGCCTTGTGCTCTGAACTTCTCTTATGGTTCCAATTATAATTTCTGTTTATCTTTACCTAAAGACTGATTTACCAATCTTCCATTCCTTGTTTCAGGAATACTGCCATAGCTTGGGTCAGGTATGGTAGTGGCTCACCTATAATCCTAGCACCCAGGAGGCTGAGGCTTGAGGATTATGAAGAGCTCATAGCTACCCTGGGTAACATAGTGGGTTCTATGTTAGCGGGGCTAGAGGGAAACTGTCTCAGAAAACCAGTAATGACAGTTCTTGTTTGAGAAACGATCTCATGTAGCACAGGCTGGCCTCAAACTATTGATCCTCCAGACTCTCTCTGTCAAGTTCTGGATCATAGACTGAGAGTTTAACTATATCACATACAAAGGCCTTTTGAGGTATCTGAAATTCTAAGTGCCAGTGAAAAGGAAAACGAGGTAGTGATTCAAGGAGCTTAGGTACCTGCTGAATACGGTGGAGCATTTCAATTACTTGAATATAGTCCAGGTACACAAGCCCAGCCGTTTCCCAGTCCTGAATCAGGCTGCTGCGCTCTGGAGGTGCCAGGTCTTCCAAGAAGCCTTTCAGGTAGTCATAGTTCTCATTAATGATGGCATCTGGAGAAACAAAGTATGTTGAGTACAATGTCTGTGTAAGTGCATGGTTTCCAACAGTACAGACACCTGTCAGAAATCTAAAACAGGAAGGAAGGAGAAATAATGTTGGGCCAGACTTTAAACTTGCAAGTAGATATTGTGAAAGATTCCAAAGGGAAATAAGAAATTTCTGGCTTCCGGCCCCAGGAAGATACTTCTGGTGTTGTTGGATAAAGCTTCCACAACTAAACAAAGAAATATTCTAGTTAATGCATATTAAGGATATTTGTGGCAAATGGTCACTTTGCAATGTTCATTCCTCCATCCCTAGAATCCCTCATCCTAGCCAAACCTCTTGTGCAGTTTTTGCAAACCAGATTAAAGTTAAGCCTGGCATGTGTTGTACTAAGTATCACTTCTGGCCTGAGGCATCACGGGGATCCTAGTTTGAATAGGTTGGAATGATACAAGGAGCAGGGGGACAACTCTAGTACTCACCAGAAGCCAAGTGTCGGATGACGAGTTTGTGGCAGTGGTTCCAGTGACCAGCTTTAAACAAATAGAGGGCCTCCAAGTGCTTATTGGATTCCATATGTGCTCGAACTGCTTTGGCTTCATGAATCCATTCAGCAGGCACACAAAGCTTTTGGGTAAGAAAAGTCTCCTTAGCCCAAGATTCAGGGGTCTCTAACAGCTGGCAGTGCCGGGTAAGCAGCTCTCGAACTGCTTTCTCACGCATGCTGCAGTAAGAGAAGCTGGAATCAGGATCATCCTCATGGAGAAGGCCCCAGACAAACAAGGTAAGACTGCTGGCCACTCATACAGTCTCAGTTCTTAGTGGATCACTTCCAACATACTTAAAAGCAAACAAATAGCCACAAAGCCAATGGAACAGTATTGTAAATTATTTCTTGCCTTAACATTTTTTTGAGATAGGGTTTCATGTAGCCCAGCTAGGCTGGAACGGATCCTCTTATTCCCACCATGCCTGGCTAAGGGAGAAATCCTGCTTCAGGGAGTTATATAGTTAAGAAACTTGGAAACTGTATGGCTGGCTGGAAGACTGAGGAACTACATGTTTGATTAGGGACAGGACAGGATGATTGGGGCTCAGAGGAGGCGCTGCTCTGGGAGTTCAGCCAAGGCAGTTAATCATTGCTTCTGTGAACAGCCTGTCCTATTCCCATCTCAACACAAAACATCTCCTAGTCACTATTAAACTTTCAATAGACAATTAACCAGTTTAGGACACCTTCAATTACAGATAGGGACAACCCCAACATACTTAACCCCCCAAAATTCAGTCCTGATTTCCCACTTTTGGGGGTAACAATCCATATTAATGAATGCTTTCTTGCTTACTGATGTTCCTACCCTGTAAGCCAGAATCCTGTTTAGTAAACATACCACCTACATTTGTCCTGCAGCCCAGAAATGGGGAATTCTCCACTGTTTCCTGGGGAAGAGCTGGAACAGAACTCCTTGAGTAGGGCTGCTCCCCCTCCTGGTTCATGGCCAACATTACTTTAGAAAAACATATACTTTTATTTGCAAGCAGAAAGATAGAAGGGGTGCACCAAGGCCTCTAGCCACTGCAAATGCACTCCACATGCATGTGCCACTTAGTGCATCTGCCTTTATGTGGTTACTGGGGAATCAAATCCGGGTCATTAAGCTTTACGGAAAAGTGCCTTAACTGCTTGAGCCATCTCTCCAGCTCCAACATTAACTTTGGTGGGTGTAGAAGTGAGTGCCTCTGCCTACTGCTGAGGAGGGGGAGCCAGAAAAATCACTGAAGCTGAGGCTCACTGGCTAGTCTAGTTGAATTTGTGAGCTCTAGGTTCAGCAAGAGACCCTACCTCAAAGAGCAAGATGGAGAGAAATTAAGACACCCAAGGGTCGACTTCTGCCCTCCACATCATGACCCCACCTCCCACAAACACGCATACACATGTTAAAAAAAAATAGAGAACTCATGCTCCTTTCCAAACCCTTTCCCTTTCTTTTCCTAGATGGTCAGCACAAACAAACAGAATAGTTTGTATAGGTGATATCTTTTCCAGGGCTTACTTTATTTCTTTAAACCATCAGCTTCCTAATAATTCATTTCTTGGAGGAGAGGGGCTTAAAGTAGGGTCTCACTCTAGCCCAGTCTGACCTGGAATTGACTACATAGTCTCACGGTGGCCTTGAACTCAGCAATCCTCCCTCCTCAGCCTTCCAAGTGTAGCAATTAAAGGTGTGCACCACCATGCCCAGCTTGGTTTTTTGTTTTTGTTTTTTGAGGTAGGGTCTCACTTCTAGCCCAGGCTGACCTGGAACTCTTTCTGCAGTTCCAGGCTGGCCTTGAACTCACAGTGATCCTTCTACCTCTGCCTCCCAAGTGCTAGGATTAAAGGCATGCGCCACCATGACTTGCATTGATGTGTTTATGTATGATGGGGCCAGTTCACTTTTTGTCAAGGGTAAAGGAGTTAAGAAAATCGATTAAACAGAAGGCCATGCTAGATGTCTTATACATACGTTTATTCCTTCAATGTTACAACCATCTTTGAACAGGAACAACTATTCTCTCTCTCTCTCTCTCTCTCTCTCTCTCTCTCTCTCTCTCTCTCTCTCTCTCTCTCACACACACACACACAATCTTTTTTTCCTCTCTCTCAAACAAATTAAAAACAGAAAGGTAAGCCAGGCATGGTGGCACATGTCTTTATGTCTTTAATCCCAGCACTTGGGAGACAGGTAAGAGGATTGCCAAGAGTTCAAGGCCACACTGAGACTACATAGTGAATTCCAGGTCAGCCAGGGCTAGAGGGAG
>PVHP010003376.1:19189-79278 GCA_004024765.1 Zapus hudsonius
AAAAAAAAAAAAAAAAAAAAAAAAAAAAAAAAAAAAAAAAAAAAAAAAAAAAAAAAAAAAAAAAAAAAAAAAAAAAAAAAAAAAAAAAAAAAAAAAAAAAAAAAAAAAAAAAAAAAAAAAAAAAAAAAAAAAAAAAAAAAAAAAAAAAAAAAAAAAAAAAAAAAAAAAAAAAAAAAAAAAAAAAAAAAAAAAAACCAAAGAAAATGGACTATCTTTACCCAATGTCCAAAGTAAGTGAACTTTACTTTCAAGTGAAGTGAGCAGTATGTGGCAGTAGATGAAAACTTAGGCAAGCCTGGCTACAAAACCCAAATTCCTTTCCTTTCTGATCTTACATGAGAATGCAGTACAGTAATTAAGAGCACTGGAGGTTTTAAGCGTGTCCATCTTCAGTTCACTACCAGCATAAGATCAGTTAAGACAGAGTATTTAGCATTTATTTTAAAAATGCTGCAGCTTAGCTCCCTTTCTTGCAAGCAAGTAACTACTCAGCCACCTTCCCACCTCCTTTGCTTTCTTCTTTTGATACAGTCAAGGTCTTCTACCCATAACATGGTGGCACCCACAGTGTGGGTCTTCCCTCTTGGGCAAGCCCAGAAGCTAACCTAACCTAGATAATCTCTCACAAGTGTTTCTAGATCCCATCAAATTGACAATCAATACAAATCATCACATACAGGCTGGAGAGATGGCTCAGTATTTAAAGGCACTTCCTTGCAAAGCCTGGCAGTCTGGGTTACATTTCCCAGTTTGCACACATGTAAAGCAAAAACAGAAATCATCACATCCTGTGAAATTGTAATTTGGTACATAATAAATAAAAAAAGTCTCATTTTTAATTAGTTCACATGAACACAGAGACAGTGTGGGCTGAAGGTTTAACTGTCTTGAGGTTCATCACAAGTTGGATTATAATAGACAGGCAAAGCAATTACTTGGCTGAGTTGAACCTGAAAAGATCCAATCTTTCGGCATTTTAATTCCAAATACAATCAGTGATTCTGATGGCTTCTCACTCACCTTGAGTTGTCAATGTGCAAGAAGACAAAGATGGCCCACTCCCAGAGCCCTTCACTTTCCAGTTGGCCAGCATAACTGGCTTGCAGCACCCCCTCACACTGCTCTGAGAGATGAGTGTAGTTGAGAGCCCGAAGCACCTCCCAGAGGTGCCAGCTCAGGCGGTAATCCAAAGGATCTGCAGTTATGCTTCGAGGTTCCAACAGCTGATTGAGGTCATAATGCCTGCAGAGGAAGAAGAACCTGTACTGAAAGGTCAATCTTCTGGCTAAGCCACAGGCAAAATTAGCACCATAGGTCTCATCCACCTCTAGGCTCAGCTAGACTATAGATCCTACAAAGAAAGATACTAGCACCTTCTATTGTGAGGCTGTGTGATCTAATAGTTTACTGAATCTGCTTTGGCCTATTTTTTCTTATTTTTGGTTTTCCAAGGTAGGGTCTCGCTCTAGCCCAGGCTGACCTGGAATTCACAATGTGGTCTCAGGGTGGCCTCGAACTCTCAGTGATCCCTCTATCTCTGGAATTAAAGACATGTGCAACCACACCTGGCTGGCCTATGTGTTTTATCACCCCAATATTTGGAATCTCTGCAATTCTTAATCTTGCAACTTTTGTTATAGATTCTGTGCTTTTTTTTTTTTTTTTTAAACCATGTTAGAAACATTAGTATCTGGCAGATTGTTCTAACTCAACTTGGGTGTTAATTCTTAGCTGATAGCTAACTAGTTTTCATGAAGGTTTTATCCTAGAAAGTGTAGTTTTTATTTTTGATTTTTACCCTCAATGGGCATTACTGTTTAGAAAGAAATTCAAGTGCCTTAGGTACTTACAGCTGAGCCATCTCTCCAGTCCTAGATTAGTCATTTTCAATAGGATCCTATGTGATAATGTTATAAATCTCACAATTGCTATGCTGACAGAAAAGAAGCCAGCACAAAAGAGAACATACAGAATGATTGCAATTATGTAAAAGTCTAAGAAAGCAAAACTTATTATAATTTAAAACAAAGTCTCAATAGTTGTCTGGGAATGTAGGTTAATTTTTAAAGGTTATTAGGGAGCTTTTGTGAGCAACAGAAATAACTTGTTCTGGCAGTGCATGCCTTTAATCCCAGCACTTTGGAGACAGAGGAAGGAGGACCACCATGAGTTTGAGACCCTACCACAAAAATTAAAAATGAAAATGAAAATAAAATAAAGGGGCTGGGAAGATGGCTCTTACTTACAAATTGCAAAGCCTGATGGCCAAGATTCAACTCTCAAGCTACCATGTAAGCAAGACAAAAAACAGTGGCACAGGGCTGGAGAGATGGCTCAGTGGTTAAGGCACTTGCCTCCAGTGCCTAAGGCCCAGGGTTCAATTCCCCAGTACCCACATATGCCAGACCCACAAGGTGGTGGCCCTGGTGTGCTCTTTCTCTTTCTCTATTTCTCTCCTTGAAAATGAATAAATAAAATATTTTTAAAAAGAAATGATCAAGAAATTTAAAAAAAAAAACAGTGGCACAAGCACCTGGCATTCATATGCAGAGGCAAGAGGCCCCAGTGTGTGCACTGGCATGCACACACATGTGCAAATAAATGAACTAAAAAAGAGGACTGGAGAGATTGCTCAGTGGTTAGGGCACTTGCCTGCAAAACCTAATGACCAGAATTTGATTCCCCAGTACCCACGTAAAGCCAGATGCACAAGGTGGCACATGCAACTGGAGTTCATTTGCAGTGGCTGGAAGCCCTGGTGCCCTCATTCTCTGTCTGCCTCTCTTCTATTTCTCTCTCTCTCTGCTTGCAAATAAATAAAAAAAAAAGTGAAAAAAATATTTTTTTAATTCAGTAGGCAGAGGTAGGAGGGTTGCCAATCTCAAGGCCAACCTGAGATTACACAGTTAATTCCAGGTCAGCCTGGGCTAGAGCAAGACCCTACCTCCAAAAAAAAAAAATAAAAATAAAAATAAATAAATAAATAATTGAAAAAGAATATCTTCTTTGAAAAAGTTCAAAATAAAAAGGGTTGATTAAAGCAATTTTTCAAGTTCTTTAGATCCAATGTTTTTTTTTTCTACTTAATTATATAGTAAGTTCGGCTTGGCAAGGTACACAGACTTGTAATAACTTGGTGGCATTTAGAACAGAAAGGATGCTTTAGGATGGCTCACGGGGGAACTCACCCTGCTTACCTGTCACTGTAGAGTTTTAGAAGGTGAAAGCAAACGTCTTGAAGTGGTCTCCCCGAGTGATGCTCCTCTACCACACAGCCAGAACCCTCCAGGTATGAAGGGAATGGGGAGCAGGCATACCTGTCACTCTCAGAAGTACTCTGAAGAGGAAGAATCATAAAACAATTTATCAGCTGATAGTCTGTTTTACTCAATATTAACATCTCAATTATTTGCACAACTGCTTTAAGAATGATGTTAATACCTCCAAAGAATGGAGAATTTTAGACTTTTTGATCACCTGTATTCAATAGACTGGCAAAATTTAAAGAGCTCAAACTCGACTCCCATACTTGTACCAATTCTTAAACAGTCTCTTTTTGGTTTGAGATAGAGGGAGTTTTACTCTGTAACTCAGGCTGGCCTGGAACTGACCATAGCCCAGGCTGGCTACAAACTCTTGGTAGTCTTCTTGCCTTAGCCTTGCTGAAGTTACAGACAAGAGACATTATGCCTGACAAATGATACAAAGACAAATAGAAGCATAGGCAGTAAGAAAAGGATTCAGGAAATGACACTGGGAGGATCACAGTCTGGGTTACATAATGAGGCTATCTAAAAAATTATAAAAAACTTAACAATTGATGGATTAAAATTATTTTCTAGCTGAGCATACTGGCACATATCCTTTAATCCCAGGACTTAGGAGGCAGAGGTAGGAGGAGGACTGCTATAAATTTGAGGCCACCCTGAGACGACTTTCCAGGTCAACCTTTGCTAGAGCGAGACCCTATCTCAAAAAAACGAACAACAACAAAAACAAAAAAAAAAATCCAAGTCGGGCATGGATTCTTAAGAGCTGTACCAGCTGGGCGTGGTGGCGCACGCCTTTAATCCCAGCACTCCGGAGGCAAAGGTAGGAGGATCACAATGAGTTCAAGGCCACCCTGAGACTACATAGTGAATTATTCCAGGTCAGCCTTAACTAGATCAAGACCCTACCTCAAAAAACAAACAAAAAAATCCACCCCCCCAAACAAACAAAAGGTATTAATTGGAAAAATCACTGATGACTTCTCTGGCAAAGACAGAACACCCTTCAGAATTCTTGCTTGGCACTACAGGGCACACACACATACCTGAAATGCTTCTTCATACATGCTTAGTGCCCTGGAAATAGAGGCTGTTGGTGGAAGCAAATACCAAAGATGGATAGCAAGGGAGCGTTTCCAATCCAGCTGGGAGCACACATTGATATGCTTCTGTTCAGAGAGCTGCCACACCTGCAGGAAACCAAGTACTTTAACAACTTGATGTCATCTTGTTATTGTCCTTGGACCAAAATATATTCTTCCTCCTTCAAAATAATTTTTTTTTTTTTGGTTTTTCGAGATAGGGTCTCACTCTAGCCCAGGCTGACCTGGAATTCACTATGTAGTCTCAGGGTGGCCTTGAACTCACAGCAATCCTCCTACCTCTGCCTCCCGAGTGCTAGGACTAAGGCGTGTGCCACCACATCTGGCTTCTTTAGCAGGATTTTAATTGGTTAATGGGTATATCTGCATGCATGCTGTGGGGGCCAGAAGTTGAGGTTAGATGTCTTTGATAGTATACCACCTTATTTACTATGTCAGGGTCTCTCACCTGGATCCAGAGCTTGCTATTTTGGTGAGTTTGCTGATTCATCTAGGTAGCCATCTTGCCCCAGAGATCCCTCTAGCCTATCTCTATAGCAATGGGAGTACATGTAGACCACCATGCTTACTTAGTGTTTACGTAGGAGTATTCAAGTATTCATGCTTTTGAAGAAAGCACTTATGTACTGAGCTATCTCTCTAACCCCTCCTTACTTATGTACAAACACATAAACACATACACTGATAGAGACTTAAAATGTCTAGAAAAACAGAAGTTATGTGCATTGTTTACTATGTAAGTATCAGTATGTATCCAGGTTTAGTGGCACACACCTTTAATGCCAGCATTCGGAAGGCAGAGGTTAGGAGGATTGCCCTGAGTTTGAGGCTACCTTGGAACTACATAGTTTATTCCAGGTCAGCCAGGGCTAGAGTGAGACCCTACCTCAAAGGAAAAAAAAATTATTAGTATGATAGGGGATACAGTAGATACTTTTCTTTTTAAATTTTTATTTATTCTTTTGCAAGCGGAGAGAAATAGGAGACAGACAGATAGAATGGGTGCACCAGCCATAGACATAATGGGTCTCCAGATGCTGTTAACAAACTCCAGATGTATGCACCATTTTATGCATCCGGCTTTATGCAGGTACCACAGAATCGAAACCAGGCAGTCAGGCATTGTAAGCAAGCATCTTAACCACTGAGCCATCTCGCCAGTCCTAGATTCTTTAACATTTAATTAATTTTAAGACAAAATCTTTTTACATAGCCCTGTCTTGCTTCACTGGGATTATAGGCATGCATCACAATTGCAATGAATTTTTTTTTTATGATTGTGTGCTTGTGTGACACATGCATGTGGAAGCCCATGATCTTCCTTGCTTGCTTTCCACTCTGTTCATAGAGGGAGGGTCTTTCAGTTGAATCCAGAGGTCACTGACTATCTGATCTAGCTAGTTGGTAATGCCTCTCTCCACCTCCTGAGTGCTGGCTTACCGGCATTGACACAAATGCTCAGGGTCTGAACTCCTGTCCCAACGCTTGTGCAGCAAGTGCTTTATCCACTGGGCAATCTTTGCAGCCCTGAATCTTATTTGAAAATATTTCTACCTAGAGACCCAAACCAAACTGCCCAGTTATGTGTAAAGACATACAATTTACAAAAGTACCTCTCTGCCTCAGCCTCAAGCAGCCTTAATGAGAAAATCAATGTAAAATTATGTTAAAAAGGGACATTACCGGCTTTCCAGCCAACAGGGCAAAGATGCGCAATCTTTCATCCTGGATGAAGCAGTCGGCCTGGAGCTGATGCCAATCAGCCAACTGCATGGTGAGCAGCTCCCGGACTGATTGACTACCAACCAGCTGAGACAAAAGAAGGGCAAGGCGATGATCACCTGTAAGTGGAACAGAAGGATGCGGGTGACTATTAAGGATTTATGGGCTTGATGAAACAGTTGGGGCTATTTACTTTCTTACTTCTCAGGAGGGAGGACTTAACAGTGTTTTAAAAAAAAGAAAAAACAACACAACTAATTAAAAACAATTGAAAACTTAAAGTATAAAATAGTTTAGCATCCCACATAGAAATGCCTGCCTGGGCTTCTTAAAGATTCAAATTAATGTTTAAATTCCAAGCATCTCTCTAATTTTCTTCTTTTTCTCTTTTTGGTTTTTCGAGGTAGGGTCTCACTCTAGCCCAGGCTCACCTGGAATTCACTATGTAGTCTCAGGTGGCCTCGAACTCATGGTGATCGTCCTACCACTGCCTCGAGAGTGCTAGGATTAAATACATGCACTACCTCTCTTGGCACTTTGTTATTTTTCTAGTTTCTTCAGGTGGCAGCTCAAGTTATTAAATTGAGGTCTTTTTGGGTGGATATCAATATCAAGTAAAGTTAGTTGATAGTGTTGTGTATATTGATGTAGCCATTTATTATTATTTTTAGTTCTTTTGAGATGGGTTTTGCTATGTAGTCCTAGGTAGCCTATACTTGATATGCAGTTCAAGATTGACCTTGAAATGATAGCAATCCTCCTGCCTTGGGAATTATAGACATGCACCAAACCTAGATTTTATGTTTTTAAAAACAAAACTTTTAGCAAGAGGTGGTGATGCACAACTTTAATCCAGCACTTGGGAGGCAGATGGTAGGAGGATGGCTGAGCTTGAGTTTACCCTGAGACTACATAGTGAATTCCAGGTAAGCTTGGGCTAGAGCGAGACCCTACCTCAAAAAAACAAATACACAAACAAAAGCAAATTTTTTTTTCCAGCGTAGGCAAGTGTTCCACCATTGAGCTACATTATTTGCAGATTATATTTTTTCTATATAGCGATTTAAAAAATATTTTTATTTATTTGTGAGCGAATGAGAGAGGGAAAGAAAGCGAGAGCAAGAGCGAGCGAGCGAGCGAGCGAGCGAGCGAGAGAGAGAGAGAGAGAGAGAGAGAGAGAGAGAGAGAATAGGTACTCCAGGACCTCCAGCCACTGCAAACAAACTACACACTGTGCATCTGGCATTACATGGGTAATGGGGGAATTGAGCTTGGGTTGTATGGTTTTACAGGCTAGCACCTTAACTGTGGAGCCATCTCTCCAGGCCCTATATTCATTTTTTTAAAAAAATATTTTATTTACTTGCAAGCAGAAAGATACATAATGGAGAGAGAGAGAGACAGACAGACAGACAGAGTAAGGGCACGTCAGGGTCTCTAGCCACTGCAAACAAACTCTAGATGCATGTAGTCACTTTGTGCATCTGGCTTACATGGGCACTGGGGAATTGAACCCGGGTCTTTAGGCACTGGAGGCAAGCACCTTAACCACTGAACCATCTCTCAAGCCCCCTCCCCCCAAATATTTCCTCTAACCACTGCAAATGAACTCTAGACCTATGCATCTGGCTTTATGTGGGTACTAGGGAACTGAACTCAGGTCCTTAGACTTTGCAGGCAAGCACCTTAACTGCTAAGTCATCTATCCAGCCTATATATTACTGATTTTTTAAATTTAGTTATCAGTTACTCCAACTGGGAGTAGCAAATTTTGAGCCACCGGTGGTGTCATATGCCTTCAATCCTAACACCTGGGAAGCCGAGGTAGGAGGAGAGCCATGAGTTTGAGGCCACCCTGAGAGTACACAATGAATTCAAGGTCAGACTGGGCCAGAGAAGACACCCTTCCTTAAACAACAACAACAAAAAGTTTTGAGTAATCTGAAAGGCAACACCTTGGTTCAGAAGAAAACTAAGAGAAAAAAATAGTCCATGAATGAGTAGGTTTAAGGTCCTGGCTTATCTCACTTTTTAAAAAGATCCTCTCCCAGTACATATAGGTGTGCTATTGAGCACAGTGCCTTCTGAATAATTCACAAACATGGTATAGATGTTGCTATCGTCTTCTGTCTTATGATCTCAAATTTAGCCCAGCACTCAATAATAAATCCAGTTGATAGTTCCAATTAGCAGATAAATTAATTATTCAGATAAATTAATTTCATTAAACAAAATTTGAATAAGGATCTAGTCATACAACTATGCCATCCTTTGTTCTAATCAAGATTTGTGTTAAAAGCTGGGCATGGTGGCACACGCTTTTAATCCCAGCACTCAGGAGGCAGAGGTAGGAGGATGGCCATGAGTTCCAGGCCAGCCTGAGACTACATAGAGAATTCCAGATCAGCCTGGGCTGGAATGAGACCCTACCTTGAAAAACAAAAACAAAAGAAAAAACATTTAGATTTAGGTTAAGACAGCTATTAAGGGACCATGAGGGGCTGGAGAGATTGCTGAGTGGTTAAAGCTTTTGCCTGCTAAGCAGTAGGAAGAGTTCAATTCCCCAGTACCCACATAAAGCCAGATACACAAGGTGGCGCATGTGTCTGGAGTTTGTTTGCAGTGGCTGGAGGCCCTGGTGTGCCCATTTTCTGTCTTTCTCTGCTTGAAAAAAAAAAAAAAAAATATTCCCTACCTGACTGTTGTGCCAGAGAACAGGCCTCACTGATCCTTTTGCCCGTGAGGTAGCTGAAGACAGCCTCTACTGGGTTGTCGTTTCGGGTTAAAGAGACTTCCTCTTCAATCTGCGGTGCAGCGGTATGGGACAACCAGCGGGAGAAAGCTCTTCTTCGCTCCAGAATCTGAATGTATTCACTGGCCTCATCCAGCTGGCTGTCAAGCTCCTTCAGGTGGCCCCATAGGGCTTCACATAATGTCCATGTCAGGCTCCAGTGCTTCACAACTAAAGAGAGGACAAACAGAAACAAAACAACGGGGCTGGGGGACAGCTCTGGGGTTAAAGGCACTTGCTTGCAAATCCTGCTCACCTGGGCTTAATTCCCCAGCACCAACATAAAGCCAGGTGTAAAAAGTGACATGTGTCTTGTTTGCAGTAGCAAGAGACCCTGGTCCTCTAACTTTCACGTATACAAACTAGTACAAAGAAATAACTGAAACAAAACAAATATAATACAAAAAAAACAAACAAACAAACAAAAAAAAACCATTATGACACAAAGTCTTACAGTGACTCCAAGGCAGTTATCATCCTAATGGTGGTGCAAGAATGCATCAATTAATACCTTAAGCACTCATTCAAGTTGACACCCCAAATCTGTCCATCTATGTTAACTTTGCCTTACGAGTTCCACAGGTATTGATATAAACTATTTGCTCACGTAACAAATATAGTCTTATTATCCCTTAAACAGGCTCCATTAGTCTAGTTATGGCTGACATCATCTTTGATAACAGAAAAAAATTTTCTGATTCCACCAAATTCTGTCAAAAACATGCTTTAAGAAATGTGTGTAGCTCTAAAACCATAAAAGAAATTATTATTATATTATTTTTTTTTGTTGTTTTTGTTTTTTTGAGGTAGGGTCTCACTCTAGTCCAGGCTGACCTGGAATTCACTATGTAGTCTCAGGGTGGCCTTGAACTCACGGCGAGCCTCCTACCTCTGCCTCCCGAGTGCTGGGATTAAAGGCATGTGCCACCACGACCGGCTAAAAGTCTGTATTTTTAAGTAAAGATTTGCCAAAGGTGGTTAAAATTTTCTACTGTTTGAAATGGGAAAGGAATACAATTTCATAAAGGGATTTCACTGGCTATTTCTCGGGTGAAAAACACAACAGAAGACATAAGAATAACTAAAAAAACGGGCTGGAGAGATGGCTCAGAGGTTAAGGCACTTGCCTCCAGTGCCTAAGGCCCCGGGTTCAATTCCCCAGGACCCACATAAGCCAGACCCACAAGGTGGTGGCCCTGTTGTGCGCTCTCTCTCTCTCTCTCTCTCTCTCTCTCTCTCTCTCGCTCTCTCTGCTGAAAAATGAATAAAATATTTAAAAAAAAAAGAATAACTAAAAAGGAACATTTTCACTATTTCTTCTTATCTGAGAGGTTTTTATTTCAATGCAGCTACTGAAAAGTTTAATTAAGCTCAGGCATTAACCGACAAGACTAGTATGAAGAAATTTGTTTTCCTAGAGACACTTATTTCTGCCTTTACTCTTGGGACACTGTACTCACTGTACTCACCCTGTGCTTCCAATAAATCTCTGGATGATTCCTTAACCCAATCTGCATAATCATGAATGACAGCAACTCCCGGATTGGGGACAATGAGAGGACACAGTTCATCTACATGGACAGTGCTATGCTTTAACTTGAGTTCCAAAGGTGTCTGGTATAACTGCAGATCTTCATCCACCTTCCTTTTTCTCAAACTGAGTTTTTGCAAATGAACTTTGAATGGAGACTCAGTTAGGCTATGTGAAACAAATGAGGCAGAAATTAAGTTAAAACAGAAACAGCTTTCCTTACAACCAAGCTTTTCTCTTTTTTTGTGTGACTATAAAACACCATACAACAATTCATTGTGGTTTTTCTTTTTTTCCTTTTCTCTCTCTCTCTCTCTTTTTTTTTTTGTTTTTGTTGGAGAGGCTGGCCTGGTACTCCCTATGAAGTACTGGGATTACAGGCATGCACCACCACATGAAGTTACCCACAGTGATTATTATAGAAATTTTGATTTTATGGGCTGAAGATATAACTCAGTAAGGCTTTGGCCTCACAAGCAAGAGGACTTGAATCCGAAACCCAATACACACAAAAAAGGTCAGGCATGGTAAATTCATGTTTATTGTGATGGTTAGGTTGTCAACTTGATCTTTTTAATTATCTTTGGTGATCTTTGATGTTTATCACAGGAAGACAGTCCCCTCAGCAGGGGGCAGGGAAGCCCAGGAAGGAAATTCCACAAATTCAGGAAGCCAACAAGTCTGGGATAGGGTTGTAAAACCCAGCCCTAAGGCTATAAAAAGGGGAAAGAAATCTGTCTCTCCTTGCCTGCCTGGACTGAAGACCAATGGCTCCCCAAGAAGCCTTTAGGCCTTCAGTGTAGGATTGGGACTGCTGAGGCAGCCACAGGGATTGAGTTTCTTGGCTAACTACTACTGTGTGACTGCCATGAGCTAATCCAATAAATCCCTTTTACTATAATTCATTCTGTTGGTTCTGTTCCTCTAAAGAACCCTGACTAGAGCAGAATTTGGTACCAGGAGTGGTTGGTTCTACCAGAGATTTAGGAAGCCACCAAGTCTGAGATAGGGTTATAAAACCCCACCCTATGAAGGGGGAAGAAAATTCCTCTCTTTCCCTCTGTTTGCTGTTCTTTGTGTGTGGTGCTGGTGATGGGTTTCTCTCTCTGCTTGGACCTGTGAAAGGGACCAGCCTCTTTCACCATTATGGAACTTCCCCTGGATCTATAGTTTCAATAAATCCTTTCCTCCCATAAATTGTGCCAGGTTTTAAAGACTTGTCCCAGTAGCACGTGAGCTGACGATGACATCTATAATCCGTTTTGGAAAGTCCGAGACAGATCCCTGTCTAGCTAGTCTAGCTTAATTGATGAACTCTAAACAAAAGAGAGACCCTCTCAAAAGAGATGGCCTCCACACAATTACTTTTTGCCTTTTATTGAAAAAATATTTTCATTTATTTATTTGAGAAAGACAGAGAAAATGAGTATGGGTGCACAAGGGCCTCTTAGTGCTGCCAAGTCACCCCAGATGCATGTGTGACGTTGTATCTGGCTTTATGCACCTATTAGGATTTGAACCTGGGCTAATAGACCTTAAAAACTTGAGTCCTAATATTCAACTTTATTGAACTTATCTCTTATCTGTTCTATGCTGAATTAAAAAAAAATTATCTGACCCGTATATTTAGAACTCAGAAGTATATATTTATTTATTTAGGCATGGCCTAAGGTATCCCAGACAGGCCTCAAACTTGATTTATAGCTGAGAATGAACTGATTCTCCTGCCTCCACCTCCAGCAGTACAGGGATCACAGGCATGTGCTACCGTACCTGGTTTATGCAGTGTTAGGGACAGAACCTAGGGCTTTGTGCATGCCAGACACTACTGAGTTACATTCCCAGTCCCTAAAGGTAGGTAAATTCTTTGCCAAAGTTATAATAAGCATAAGAATCTGAATGGCTAGACTGGTTATATGGGATACTTTCTGCATATATACTTATGTGTCAAAAGTCACTGTAATTTTTTTTTTTTTGAAGACAGGGTCTCATGTAGCCCACACTGGTCTGGAGCTTGCTAAATTACTAAGGATGACCTTGAACTTCTGATCTACCTCTCCATTACTAGGATTACTGAATGCATCACCACAGCCAGTTTATACAGTGCTTGAGAGTGAACCTTGGCTAAAGGCAAGCACTGCCTAACTAAGCTATATGCTCAGGTCCTCAGACCTTGTACTCCTGCTCCTCATGCCCAGGTAGGGATCACTCTAGTCCAGGCTATCCTGGAACTCACAGCCAACCTCCTATCTCTGCCTCTCAGTACTGGGCCTAAAGACATGCACTACCATGCCTAACTCCTAGTTATTTTAAAGACAGGGTCTTGTTATGAAACTCATATTGGCCTCTAACTTGTGATCCTCCTGCCTATCTCTAGTGTTGGGATCAGGTGTGTGCCACCATGCCCAGTCTTTAAATTTAGGTGAGCATAAAGTCAGATTGGCCTTGATGCAATATCATAAAATCAGGCTGAAGATGGCTCAGTGGTTAAAGGCACTTGCTTACAAAGACTCACTGCCCAGGTTTGATTCCCCAGTATCTACAAAAAGCCAGATGCAGAAAGTGGCACATGCATCTGGACTTTGTTTGCAGTGCCAAGGAGCCCTGGCATGCCCATTGTCTCATTCTCTGCTTGCAAATAATAATTATTTAAAATAAATATCATAAATTATACATGAGTTAATGACTAAATTTAAGATCAATTTCCCTAGTTGTAAGGTTTAAGAGTCATTGTTTTTGAAAAGTCAATTTTAAAAACCGATGGGCAATCTTATTCTACATGCTACCTGCCACACATACAACATAGATGAACTGCTTTTGCTTATAGCTGATACAGAAATCTTAGAGGTTTAAGATATAAGAAAATACACCTAGTTGAGAATATCATTTATATGTGAGAAATCACAAATATCTAAGAAACAAAACAAAGTTGGCTGACATAATGAAAGGGTGGAAACTCAGAATAAGGTAGTATTCACTATGGGTCTGTTCAGTAAATATTGTACACTTCATGATTAAATGGGACAGATGAAGCTTATACTAATCATAATCCTAAAAATATTTTCTGCTACCTAAAATTGTGCTAAAAGCACATTTAGAAAGGTCAAAAAGGCAGAGTCCAGACTTAAGTTTCCTGTTTTATTTTTTTCTCTCTCAATTACATATTTCCTTTCTCAAAAAGCATCAAGAAATTTAACTTACGATTTAACAGCTACTGGATTGGGTAGAAACCCATATTCCATGGAGTCAGCAACCTGATTTTCCAGTTCATGAGAGCCATTTAGCTGTTCTCCACTATTAGCAAGAGTCCAGTTGGGCCCCCAACCAACACGAAATGAACGTCCCATGAATAGGGCCATGTCCATCAGGAGTTTCCCTTTGCCATACATGACAGATTTTTCAATAGGGACTAGGCCTGGTTGCCTGCGTGTACCCACTGTTTTCAGATGAACCTCTGGAGCTGGGCTAGGCACTGTAAGCACAGTGGTCAGGGGTAAAAGGACAGACCAAGCAGACGTGGATGGGATATTCAGTGAAGAAGATGCTCTGGGAGGGCGACATTCTTGCACAGAGGCACTTGGTGAAAGAAAAACTTTACTTGTCAATTTTGATTGCAGCAATCCACCAACTGAAAAGCAGAAAAAAACAATATGGTTTACTGTGCTTCCAATACATAATAATAAAAATTGGTAAGGCTGCTGGGTATGGTGTCACACGCCTTTAATACTAGCTCTTCAGAGACTACACAGTGAATTCCGGGTCAGCCTGGGTTAAAGCGAGATCCTACCTCAAAAAACAAAACAAAAACCCTCACAGCAGTCCTCCTACCTCTGCCTCCAGAGTGCTGGGGCTAAGGGCATGCAACTACCAAGCTGGGCTTTTTTTTTTTTTTTTTTTTGGGGGGGGGGAGGGAGATAGTGTCTCACCCAGTATTGTTTTTATATTTCTTTCTTATTTTTTTATTTATTAGAGAGAGAGAGAGAGAGAGAGAGAGAGAGAGAGAGAGAGAGAGAGAGAGAGAGAGAATGGGTATGCCAGGGCCTCCAGCCACTGCAAATGAACTCCAGATACACACATCACTTTGTGCATCAGGCTTTACATGGGTACTGGGGAATTGAACCTGGGTTTTTAGGCTTTCCAGGCAGGCATGTGCCTTAACTGATGAGCCATCTCTCCAGTTCCATTTTTATATTTTTGTATAAAGTATTTTTATCAATCAATCAAGAGAAAGACAATGACAGAGAAAGGGCCAGACAGTGTGAGTATGGGTACTCTAGGGTCTCCTGTAACTGAAAAAGAACTCCAGACACATGATACTTTGGCTTTAAGAGGGCACTAGGAAATTGAACTTGGGCGGTTTAAGCTTTGCAAGTTAAGTGCCTTTAACTGTTGAGCCATTTGTCCAGCCCCCTCCAAAGAACTATGAATGTAATGTCGTAATAATATTAACAACACTATTACTCCTAGATTTTAAAAACTATCTACCACACAGTTGTACCAGCCATTTATCTGTGTATACTTCATTTCACATTTTATTAACTTTAATCATCAAGCATGATAATTATTAGAAATATGATTATGAAAAAGAAAAGCAGGATTTGAGCTTCAGTTTTCTTTCTTTTTTCTTAATCTTTTTCTGGTTTTTCAAGGTAGGGTCTAACTCTATCCCAGGCTGACCTGGAATTCACTATGTAGTCTCAGGGTGGCCTTGAACTCACAGTGATCCTCCTACATCTGTCTAATCCCAAGTGCTGGGATTGAGCCTAAAGTTTTCTAATAAGGCACTACATTTTATATATGTTACCTATTGAGCGAGATTTTGATGAGTGGGATGCTGAAATGGGAAGCCTGGGAGAACAGATTTGTTGAGAATTATCTCCTTTAGCAGGAAGGTAACTGTAGTGTTGATCCATGGTATCCACATCTTCTTCATCAGCAAGCAATGATGCTTTCATGATCTAAAAAGGAAGTATCTATAGAATGAACATGTTCCCCACAAATGAAAGGTCATAAAAGAAAAATGCAATTTATAAAAACTAAAAAGCACCACTTCTCCTGAAGGCTATGTCCAGAGCTATAACAACAATACAATGTAAGTGCCTGAAGGACAGAAGCCATTTACTTTTCCTCTCCTTTGTATCTTTTGTGTTCTACTAGGTTCTGGCACACAGCAGGCATTCGGTTTGCTAAATAAATGATTATAAAATGAAAAAATTATATTCATACGATACAGATGGGATAGAAGAAGCAGAGGGATAAGTCAAACCTGGGTCTATGACTGTTTTTTATTATACTCTTTTTTTGGGGTGGGGTGGGGTGTTGAGGTAGGGTCTCCCTCGAGCCCAGGCTGACCAGGGGGAATTCACTAAGTAGACTCAGGGTGGCCTTGAACTCAAGGTAATCCTCCTACCTCTGCCTCCAAAGGCCTGGGATTAAAGTCATGACCTACCACGCCCAGATATGACTTTTTTTTTTTAACAAAAATATTTTAATGAGAGAGAGACAGAGAGAGCGAGCGAGTGAGCAAACGGGCACAACCAGAGCAGAGCCTCCTGCCACTGCAAATGAGTTTTACATACTGACACCATTTTGTACATCTGGCCACCATGCTTTGTAAACAAATGCCTTTATCCATTTAACCACTGAGCAATCTCTTCAGCCCTGCTTGTTTATAGAAATAGTTTTATTTACTGTAAGCAGAGAAAGATAGAAGAGGCAGAGGCAGATACATGCAGCACTTTGTGCATCTGGCTTTACCTGGGAACTGGAGAATTAAATCTAGATCATTAGCCTTTGTAGGCAAAGGCCTTAACTGCTTGAGCCATCTATCCAGCTCCCCTCCCCCGACCTGGCCTTTTTCTTCTTCTTCTTCTTCTTCTTTTTTTTTTTTTTTAAAGTTTTTCCAGGGGCTGGAGAGATGACTCAGCGGTTAAGGCACTTGCCTCCAGTGCCTATGGTCCCAGATTCAAATCCCCAGTACCCACATATGCCAGACACACACGGTGGTGGCCCTCGTGCTCTCTCTCTCTCTCTCTCTCTCTCTCTCTCTCTCTCTCTCTCTCTCTCTCTCTGTATTTCTGATTGAAAATGAATAAATAAAATATTAAAACAAAAAAGTTTTTCCAGGTAGGTTCTCCCTCTAGCCCAAGCTGACCTGGAATTCACTATATAGTCTCGGAGTGGCCTCAAACTCACAGCAATCCTATCTTTGCCTCTCAAATGCTGGAACTAAAGATGTGCACCACCACGCCCAGCTGTTTGTTTTTTGGAGAGTAAATAATGAAAGATTTATGAGTACAGCAGAAAGTAGAAGTAAAGCAGAAAGGCTCCCAAGGAGGAGGGTCCTGAGCAGGTCATCTTACCATGTTTTAAAAATATTAAAGTTTGGGCTGGAGAGATGGCTCAGCGGTTAAGGCACTTGCCTCCAGTGCCTAAGGCCCCGGGTTCAATTCCCCAATACCCATATAAGCCAGACCCACAAGGAGGTTGCCTTGGTGCGCTCTCTCTCTCTTTCTTCTTGAAAATGAATAAATAAAATATAAAAACTTCAAAACCACTCTGTGTAATAGAGATTAAATTTAACACAGGAAAAGCCGGGCGTGGTGGCGCACGCCTTTAATCCCAGCACTTGGGAGGCAGAGGTAGGAGGATCACCATGAGTTCAAGGCCACCCTGAGACTGCAGAGTGAATTCCAGGTCAGCCTGGACTAGAGCAAGACCCTACCTCGAAAAACCAAAAAAAAAAAAAAAAAAATTAACACATGAAAATTAGTGCTCATAGTTCTTAAGTGACTTGTCTAAAATGACAAAAAAGCTTTTGCATTAGAAACCAGATCCTCTGATTTAATGCAGTAAAAACCATTCTTAATAAAAGGCCTGAATGGGAAGTTGAGGCCCAGAACACTGACAGAGTTTCATCTGTCTTCCTTTTTCATTACAGTGAACACTCAATGGTCTTAAGTGAGTAATTTAAGAGATGATACAAGAGATGTTAGTTTGGCTTTTACATCACAGTAAGGATGGGTCATCCCTCACCTGTAAGACATGTGGATTAATTCCCAGTGAAGATGCAATGTGTGTTGAAGCAGACACAGGTTCCAGATCTTCAGGCATGCTCTCTTCCAACACAGAATCCAAAACTGGCTCCTGGGTGATATCTACCATGTCACTGTCCAGTTCTACAACCCTCCCTAACTGCTCCACTTCTGGGCTCTGGCTCTGTAGAACAAAAACATCAGGGAAATAAATTAAAATATGCCAAATACAGAGTTTCTGGATTAGACTTACTTTATTCAGAAATCGCAACTACTGTAGTGCTTCTGTTATGAGGTGAGAGATGATCTGCTAAAAGGGATTTAATATATCTCCAACCTTCTCATTGTAAGTACTTGGAATACAACTGAGGATTTATGGGACCATCCTTCTGTAATATTATGGTCTAGGGAATAGGACCTAAACTAACTTCGAAACTGAAATAAACGGTGTTCTTCAGAGCCTTACCTGGCTTAGCTACCTACTTTAATTTTCTGATTTAAGGTGCCATGTGTCTTCCTATTCTGCTTGTAGGCAGAAGCATTTTTTTTTTGGGGGGGGTGTGGTAGGGAGGAAGAAGGTACAAGACATGGTCTATGAGGCTGGCCCCAAACCCACTATATAGTTGAGGATGAACCTGTCTGCTGCCATGACCGGCTTTGAAACATTTTTCAAGCCAAAAGGATCCATCCGTTATTTTCCCTTATTGTTTATAACTTGCATTTATATCACACAATTTCTAGCTGAAATTTTATGAGGGATGCATTTTATGCCACATTTCTAATGAATACTATTGTAAAGCAGGTAATTTTCTGTTGTTTTGTTTTTCATGGTAGGGTCTCACTCTAGCCCAGGCTGATTCACTATGTAGTCTCAGGCTGGACTTGAATTCACAGCAATCCTCATACCTTTGCCTCCACAGAGTGCTGGGATTAAAGGTGTACGCCACAATGCCTGGCTTTAAATTTTTTTTTTAAGTTTTGAATTTCTTTCTTTATTAAAGTTTATTTGCATGTGTGTATTGCATGCCAGGGTCTCTGTCCCAACAATACCAGATTCATTGCCTGTGTATATACCTGGATGCTGAGGAATGGAATCCAGCTTGACCTGCAACCCTAGCTCAAATGTAAAGATCTGAGTAGTGGGAAAACTCATTTCATAGGTTTCCTAAAGTTCTTTTTAAAACCAAACAATTCACTTTGTTTGGGCAGAGGGCCCATTGGGGATAAAACTCAGGGCTTAGTCTGCCACTGTACTATATAGTCACAGATTGGTTTTAAGAAAAATTCTGAGCTGGACGTGGTGCACACCTTTAATCCCAGCATTTGGGAGGCAGAGGTAGGGGGATGGACATGAGTTCAAGACCACCCTGAGACAACATAAGTAAATTTCAGGTGAGTCTGGGCTAGAGCAAGACGCTGCCTCGAAAAACCCAAAAAAGAAAAAAACAACCCAAAAATCTCATAAAACATCTGTGGAAAAGAAAGGTTATTGAAGCTGAGCATGGTGGCGCACACCTTTAATCCCAGCACTCAGGAGGCAGAGGTAGGAGGAATGCTGTGAGTTCAAGGCCACCTACATAGTGAATTCCAGGTCAGCCTGGACTAGAGCGAGACCCTACCTTGAAAAACCAAAAATAAATAAATAAATAAATAAACAAATAAATAAAAAAGGTTATTTGCTGGGATAAGCTATGATATTATCTTAGCTTAACATATCCTATAATGAAATCTGTTGAAGATACATATCTTTCATCTTTTGGGGGGAGGGATTGTTTCTTTTAGGATATCTTATTCCTATATACTAGAGTATAATGCACTGAAGTATCTGTAAAATTATTTTCTAAATATGGAGGGTTAGATTTTACAATTGAAATCTTCCGGGATTAGGATTCATCCTCTTTCAAAGACTGCCAATACACTAATAAGCACCAACTCTTACAGAGGGTAAAGTGAGTCATCAAGATACTCTAAACAAAAGAGTCAAAGATCAAACACATATAATTTTATACTGTCCACTCAGGCAATTAAATTTGGCACAATATAACTGCCTGCCTTTTTACAGTCAGAAAACATTTTTTCCTAGAGTACTTCATTATTAATTTTTGCTTAAAGATCAGCCCTGTCAATTTTGCTCTCTTCAACAGAAATTCCATGCTAAGGTTGTAAGTTACATGTGCATATTTTCTACAAATATACTATAGTATAATTACTGCAGGAGGTGTAAGTCTCAATTATATGATTTACATTTGATTTTAAAATTAATTTTCAAGCTGAGCATTGTGGCATGTGCCTTTAATCCCAGCACTGGGAGGTAAAGGTAGGAGGATAGCTGTGAGTTCGAAGCTACCCTGAGACTACATAGTGAATTCCAGGTCAGCCTGGGCTAGAGCAAGACCCTACCTCAAAAAAAACAAAACAAAATGAAATGTCTTGATTCAATTAATCACTTTAGAATCTTCCCTTTTATTTTTATTTCAAGTCACAGTATACACACAAAAATATTATCTTCTAGGGCTGGAGAGATGGCTTAGCGTTTAAGGCATTTGCTTGCTAAAATTCCATGCTAAGATTGTAAGGGCCCATGAAGTTACATGTGCATGTTTAATACAAATATACTATAGTATAATTACTGCAAGAGATATAAGTCTCAATTATATGATTTACATTTGATTTTAAATTAATTTCTAAGCTTGGCATGGTGGCATGTGCCTTCAATTCCATCACTTGGGAGGCCAAGGGTGGAGGATTGCCATGAGTTTGAGGCTACCCTGAGACTACATAGTGGATTCCAGATCAGCCTGGACTAGAGTAAGACCCTACCTCAAAAAAAAAAAAAAAAAAAAAAGAAATGCCATGAATTCAATTAATCACTTTAGAATCTTCCCTTTTAATTTTTATTTCAAGTCACAGAATACACATAAAAATATTACCTTCTAGGACCCAAGTATGATTCCCCAGTGCCCATGTGTATGGAGTTTGTTTGCAGTGGTTGGAGGCCCTGGTGTGTCCATTCTCTCTCTCTGCCTCTTTCTCGCTCTCATTCTCTCCAATGAATAAAATATTTTTTAAAAAATAAATAGCAATACTAATTTTTTAAAATATTATTTTCTAAATCCCAATTACCTGTTTATTTCTTTAAACATTGTTTGAATTTATTAACTGACTGAATGTTGTTACATCTCTGAGCAAGCTAACTACACTGACTTGGTAATGAATTCAAGTTGCATTTCAGTTATAAGGTTGGAGTATAAAGCTACCTGAATGCCATAGGTTTGGTGATGCACGTCTTTGATCCCAGCACTGGGGAGGCAGAGGTAGGAGGGGAGGATCGCCATGAGTTTGAGGCCAGCCTGACACTCCATAGTAAATTACAGGTCAGCCAGGGCTAGAGTGAGACCCTACCTTGAAAAACAAAACAAAACAAACAAACAAACAAAAAAACCTGGCTGTACATCTTAATCACTTGGTGAGAATAATTAAAAAATAAAGATGTCTGAGCATCATGCGGGGTCTATGAAACAAAAGTCATGACAGACCTAATGTCAATGTCAAGTTCACCAGAGTAGGATGCAGCCATCCAGAAAGTGGGATGTCAGCTCAGAACGAAACATTTTTTTATAGCAAAAGCTTTACTTAGGTTGTATGTGGTGAAGACATTTTCATTAAACTGGGAGCTGAAGATCAAATTGAAAATTTAGTTACCTTCTGTTTTCTGCTTGCTATGATATACTTGCTATTCTGGGAACAAAAGCAAGACTTTAAAAGCAACTGAAAAGATGGAGATGAGGATACAATATAAAAGGCAGCATAATGTGACTATCCTTAAAAGCTAAAGAAACAATCCCACTTATGTGTGTGCGCATGTGTGTTGGGTTGGGGAGCTCTTACATCAGACTTCAGAACGCTTATCCTTGCGATCAACTTCTGTGAGTGGCAGGCAAGAGTGTGATGATACTGGCCTCAAGTCAATGATGAGAAGGTTGTTTGATCCCAGTGCATTCAGATAGCTAAAGTATTTCCTCCGTGCTAAGTCTTGGTACTAATGCTAACAACTGGCATTTTGAACCCACCTCAAAAAAGTCCCTGGCAAATATGAATGAGGAGTGTTCTAGTGTCCTACATGTCACTATATAACGCACTAAGAATGATTTTCATATAAGTAATGCAATTAAGTAATTTTGGATATCCAAATATCTTTCTCTCTTCTACTCTGTCCAAACTTTGGTCAATGACCATGAACTTCCTCCAATAAAGCTATATTCTGAAAAGGATCCCCATTCCTTGTATTTTTTTCTTTTTTTTTTTCCGAGGTAGGGTCTCGCTCTAGCCCAGGCTGACCTGGAACTCACTCTGTAGTCTCAGACTGGCCTCAAACACACGTCAATCCTCCTACCTCTGCCTCCCCAGTGCTGGGATTAAAGGCGTGTGCCACCATGCTCGGCCCCATTCCTTGTTTTCTATTTGCCCACTTTGAATCCTTGCCAACTCTGCTCTGCCTAGAACTTGTTCTAAAATGTTTTGGCACTTGGTTTTGCAATGAGCTGTTGCTTACTGTGTCAGTGCAGGAATTTATAATAATTTTCAAGTACTTGACTCTAGCAATTAAAGAATGTGATAATCACTGTCAACATTACATATATTTGTTCTGTTTACCTACAAATGAAACTTTTTTCAGCTATATCTCTTAAGATCCTACTAACCAATATTTTCATCAGCAGAAAACAAGGCTAATGTTCTCCCACAACCTTCTGGTTTTTTCAAAATAGGGTCTCCATGTAGCTCATGCTGATCTCAAATTCATAGATAATCCTAAACCTCCTGAGAGCTGAGATTATAGGTATAAGCCACAATGCCTGGATCCACAAAATATATATTTATTTCCAAGCAGACAGATACAGAGAAGAGAGACAGAATGGTTATACCAGGGCCTCTAGCCACTGCAAACTACCTCCAGATGCATGCACCACTTTGTGCATCTGGCTCTATGTATGTACTGGGGAATTGAACCCAGGTTGTTAGGCTTTATAGGCAAGCGCCTTAACCCCTGAATCATCTCTCAGCCCTATTTGCAACATTTTATAAGTAGAGATTTCCTATGAGCACTCTAAATTCTACCAAGATTATTAATTTAAACACTAACAGTTCCACTTTCCCAATTTATGCCCGTTCCACACTGTGCGCGCAAACATGAATATACACAATATTCTCCAGAAAAAATGCCTACCCAGAAATTTAATAAATCATTAAAACTGCACAATTGAGCAACCATAAGAATTGAAGCATGGAAAACTCAAAAGGTTTGCTATTAGCAGCTGAGAGGTAGAAGATGCTTTACAAAGTCTTGTAACAAGAGCTCTTCAAGTGACGAAGTATAGAAAAAAAATCTGTAACTTGATTTGATTATAAACATCCAAATGAAAAGGAATTTATGAGTTAGCATTCAAAGAAACTACCTGATATTTAAATTACAAACCTTGCTCTGAAAGAACAAAAGGCTTGTTGTTTTAACAAAACTGAAAGATTATAGTACAAAGAATTGCAATAAATAATGCAGCCCCTATTATCTCCAAGATAAATAATTTATTTCTACTGTCAATTATCTATTTTTATAGACTGAAATACTATGTTGAGGTTACCATTAGTATAAGCAAACAACTTGAGAAAATGGAATTAAAAACACTTGTAGAAAAGCTAATTTAACTTAAAAAACAAAAAAAAAAATGAGACCATGGAGATCAAGAATAAGACTGCACATCAAGTAATAAAAGTAGGGTTTACTTTGCATAAGCCCACACGAGCAAAATGCTTAAGCACTCACTGAGCAGAAAATTACAGTTCAAAAGAGAGAGTAAAGTGTCTGAGAATGACAATCTATGGAAGTATGATCCAAACAGCAAGAGAATTCTTTAAATCTTAAGTAAAAAATAGATGCCTGCACCATCTCGTTCCCTCCCTTTTACTTCTGTCAACATGATTGCCAATGTTTGTACTCTTCCAAGTTCCAAGGGTCATAAAAATAGCTTTGTAATAGCTGAATGACTTGCTTTGAACTTCTGTGTCACGGATTCCTTCAAATTCACTGTCCTTTCACTACCTGAGGTGGAGGTGCAGGTTTGCCATTAAGAGCCATCTGGATTGGGGTAGCTTGGCCTGCAGGGGGTAAAGGGGCAGTCTTCAACTTCTTCGAAGTAGTTTTGGATGGATGTTCCTCCTCCTCTTCATCAGAATCCTGAAGGCCATATTTAGAAAAATGGGAGACCTAAGGAAGAAAAGAACAAAGTAAAGTCACTTTTTACAGTGCTCTATTACTAAGTTTCTATAATATCTGACTTGGCAATATTGCCTTAAGAAAAAAAAAAAAAAAAAGCTGGGATGGTGGTGCCTTTAATCCCAGCACTTGGGAGGCTGAGGTAGGAGGATCACTGTGAATTCAAGGCCACCCTGAGACTAAACAGTGAATATGAGATCAGCCTGGACTACAGAGAGATTCTATAAACAACAAAAAGCCTAAAACCTAACAAACAAACAAACAAACAAACAAACCAAAAACCATTTTGTGACTCCACTACATTTTATATAAGCCTATACCTTAAACACCCAAGAACCAGTTTCAGGTCGGTACTCCTTGAACTGAGCTCCCTGTTTCCTTGATACAGCTTCCAATCTTCCCTCATAGTTGATGTCAGCAAGTCGATCTGGACTCTTTATTAAACAACGAGATGTTTTGTCTGTTGGCCAAACTCCATCCAATGTAACTTCAGCCTTCCTGTAAAATATAACCAATTAAATTGTAATTGCTCAGTATTTAAGAATAGAGATACTGAGCTGGGTGTAGTGCTTCATGTCTATAACCCTAGTACTCAGGAAACTGAGGTAGGAGGATCTCCCTGAGTTTGGGCCACCTTGGGCTACAAAGAAACCCTACTTAAAAATAATTAAAGCTGGGCCTGGTGGTGCACACCTTTAATACCACCACTCAGGAGGCAGAGGTAGGAGGTTCACCATGAGTTCAAGGCCACCCTGAGACTACATAGTGAATTCCAGGTCAGCCTGGACAAGAGCGAGCCCCAACCTCAGGGGAAAAACATAAAAGTAAAAAATAAAAATTCTATAAAGCCAGACTTGAACACAAAGAGAAAAAACAATAGACCAATTTCTCTGATAAAAATAAATGTAGGGGTAGTGGGGCTGGGGAGATGGCTCAGCGGTTAAGGCACTTGCCTGCAAAACCTAACAACCAGAGATTCCCCAGGGCCCACATAGGGACCCTAGTGTTCCCATTCTCTGCCTGTCTCTCTCTGCTTGCAAATTAAATAAATGAATAAATAAATGCAGGCTGGAGAAATAGCTCTGCAGTTAAAGGTGCTTGCTTGCAAAGCTTGCCTGCCAGGGTTTGATTCCCCAGTACTCACGTAAATCCAGATGCACAAAGTGGCACATTCATCTGGAGTTTTTTTGCACTAGCAAAAGTCCCTGACATATCCATATTCTCTCTCTGCTTGTAAATAAATAAAAATATTTTTAAATGTCAAAATAAACTACTTGCAATCCAAACTTGACCATACAATAAAAAGATCATGCCCTACCATAAATAATCCAGCAAATCCTCTTTTCGCTGCCAACAACAAAAAGAACACACACCACGATAAGGTTGGTTTCATTCCAAAGACACAAACAAGATGGCTCAACATATGCAAATCAATGCATACAACAAATAAATAAAATTAAAGACAAAAGTCAAATAATCATTTCAGTATTTGAAAAAAAAAGCCTCTGACCATGTTCAAAATCTTTTAGGATAAAAAACCTGAATAAATTAGGAACAGAAGTTTCATACCTTAACACAATACAAGCTATGTTGAACCTACAAGCCAGTATTATCCTGAATGGGAAAACACTGAAATCATTTCCTCTAAAATTAGGAACTCAAGGATGTCCATTTTCTCCCCTCATATTGAACATTGTGATTAAAACCATAGCCAGATAGCCCTAAATTCTTAGGATACGTCCTAGCAAATTACATGTCATGTGTAATTGCTGCATTTTGGATGTACCTAATTTGATAATTTAAGATTTCCATTTAAGGTATGTTTGCAGGTCAGAAAATGAGAAACATAATTATATAATGCTTTGAAATGTACAAAAAACAACAACAAAAAAATGCTGTAAATAAAATCAAGTAAAAAAGAAACCCTGTATGTATGTAGACAATATATTAAGAGTTTAGGGAGCTGGGAAGATGGCTGAATGGTTGAGAGGACTTGCCTGCAGAACCTACTGGCTCAGGATTCAATTACCAAGCCACCCACAAAAGGCTGGATGCAAAAGTGGCACAGTGAGCCAGGCGGGGAGTAGTGGCGCACCCCTTTAATCCCAGCACTCAGGAGGTAGAGGTGGGAGGATTACCATGAGTTCAAGGCCACCCTGAGACTACTTAGTGAATTCCAGGTCAGCCTGGGCTAGAGCGAGACCCTACCTCAAAAAAACGAAAAAAAGACCAGAGTCTTTGAAACTGCTAAAGGAAAACACTTCAAGATGTAAGCAATTCATATTTTTCTAAATAGGACTTGAATAGTAAATATTAACTACATCAAATTCAAAAGCTTCTTACAGCAAAAGAAACAATTAACAGAGTGAAAAGATTACAAAATGGAATGAAATCTTTGCCAGCTATTCATCCAAGAGATTAAAATCTAGAACTAGTACCAGTAAGCAGGCAGGCAAATGAACCAACATTTTTATTTTTGTGGTTTTTCGAGGTAGGTCTCGCTGACCTGGAATTCACTCTGTAGTCTCAAGGTGGCCTTTAACTCCTACCTCTGCCTCCCAAGTGCTGGGATTAAAGGCGTGCGCCACCACGCCCGGCAACATTTTTCAAATGAAGTACAAATGGCCAGTACATAAAAAATGTTCAACATCCTTAGAAGCACAAATCCAAACCACCTTAAGATTCTATCTCCCCTCTATCAAAATGATTAACATTAAGAAAAAAAAAAAAAAGCAAGGAATGCTGTTGAAGGAGCTGGGGCAGGATGTTATAGACAGGAATATAAATTAGTACAGCCACTATGCGATGCAATCAGTAAGGCATCATAGGAACTACCTATACCACTCCCTAGTATGTACAAAAAGGAACCTAAGTCAGCATACAACAGAGGTACTTGCACGACCATGTTCACTGCAGAATTATCCACAATAGCCAACTTAACAGAATCAGCAAAGGTGTCAATCCACAGATAAAGAAAAGAAATGTGGCATATATTCACAATGGCATTTTATTTAGCCAGAGAGGCTACACCCATTAGAATCTTGCCAAATTAACAATGTTTGTCTCATTTAACCAATACCGATCTCATTCTCTGATGGAAATTCATTTCGTATTTTTCAGAAGGCAGCGAGAGCCAATTCCACCAACAAGACATGGGATGATGGCTGACATCCAGTTAGGAGATGAACCACCCACCCTGACCTATCGTATCGGGCCCAAAAGAAACCTATGAGAAAGTGGTGAGATAAACAAGAGACCTATCTCCACAGCAAGTCAGATAACCAATGAAAGGTCAATGGAGACAGATACCAACGATACCCAATACCCAACACAATCCAAAGCAGAAGTTCAGAGACACTTAAGATCTCAACAATAAAGCAGACTTAAAACTCATCCACCACAACTCAGGGAACTGAGCAGAAGAGGGGGAGGAAAGATTCTGAGAGCCATGGTGGGGGAGAATATCCAGAGACATTGCCCCTCTCAACAACAACAAAGGGGGAAAAATAACCTGGCTACCTCTTGTGCAATTCATAACCCCCTACACCCTATGGACTGATCCAGCATGCCCACCAAGGAGGGCCCCAAGTGGGTTGGGGACAGAGAGGAGGGAAATGGGGTACCACCACAAGATTTGCTTAATAAAGATGTTTTTAAAAAAGAATAAAATTAGGTCATCTTCAGAAAAGTGAATAGAATTAAAGATCATGTAAAGCAAAATTAAAGAAAATCACCATTTTTTATCTTACATGTGGAACCTAGACAGAAAAACAAAATGCATAAAAGGTTGACTACTTGGGAAAAAGGAGAAAAATAAGATGCGGCAGTGAGGAAAAGAGAAGGTGATGGGTGAATATTATCTAAGTACACTGCATAAAAGTATGAAACTTTTGGGTTGGGGATTTAGCTCAGTGGATGAGTGCTTGACTAGCAAACACAAGGTCCTGGGCTCGGTCCTCAGCACCGCAAAAAAAAAAAAAAAAAAGAAAGAAAAAGAAAAAGAAAAAAGAAAAGAAACTTTTATAAGGGTCAGAGACATGGCTAAGCAGCTAAAGGCGCTTGCCTGCAGAGCCTAACTGCCTGGTACATGAGACTAGAATTCATCTGCAGTGGCAGGTGGGCCTGGCATGACCATACTCTTTCACTGCCTCTTAAATTAAAAAAAAAAGTGTGTGTGTGCATATGTATGCTGGGCATGGTCACATTTGCAATTCCATAACTCAGGAGGCTGAGGCAGAAGGATCACTGTAATTTGAAGCCAGCCAGGGTTCACAGTGTGAGACATTGTCTCAACCCCTAACTCTCCAAACATATACTGAAAATAAATAAAGAGGGAGAGGAAAGGCCGGGCGTGGTGGCACACGTCTTTAATCCCAGCACTCGGGAGGCAGAGGTAGGAGGATTGCCGTGAGTTCAAGGCCACCCTGAGACTACATAGTAAAGTCCAGGTCAGCCTGGGCTAGAGTGAGACCCTACCTCAAAAAAAAAGAGGGACAGTAAGTATGGCAACAGCAGGAGCAAGATAAACAACCTACAATATTCATGTATGAGGCCTTGATACAATCTCCAGCACTGTAAAAAAAACAATATTGAAAAGAATAGGAACCTGCTAATGCTAAGGAAAAGGAATGAGTCCTAAAGTCAATAGTTTATCATTTATACATAAGTATACTAAAGAAACCCATTTATTTATTTATTTATTTTTCGAGGTAGGGTCTCGCTCTAGCCCAGGCTGACCTGGAATTCTCTCTGTAGTCTCAGGGTGGCCTTGAACTCATGGCGATCCTCCTACCTCTGCCTCCAGAGTGCTGGGATTAAAGGCGTGTGCCACCACACCCTGCTTAAATCCATTTATATTTTCAGAAATTTGCTTGAGTTCTTTTTTCTGTATATATAAACAAATGCATACCTATTTAGCCCTTCACCAACAGGTGGTTTCTGGTTATCATCTGGGTAGACAATAACTTCTTTCCTTCGGATATGCACAGTATCATCAAGATTTAGATTTGTCAAATTCACCTCTCCTTCAAAATAGATTGAGCCATACCCTAGAAGTCAGAACAAATAGTTAAGTAATCCAGTATAAGGGAACAAATACTTTAACTTACAGGAATTAAATAAGCAGAAGGCTAGGGCCAGGAGAACCTGGCTGAATACTAGGCTATCCATGGTCCCCTGTCACAAGGACTGATCCAGATGACCCACGGGATCCAGACGACCCACGGAGGAGGATATCCAGCTGATTGGGGATGGAGGGGCATCAGGGAATTGGGGATAACAACTCATTCTTTGCCCACTAAATAAAATAAATAAATAAATAAATAAGCAGAAGGATTATGCAGCTAGTACCAGTAATTTAAAATAATAGTTTGTGTCATCTAGTAATTCTTGGAGGGTGATATTTCCCTCCATGACATGATAAGCATAGGGGCAGAGTGGTATTCTTATCTGATGTAACATCTGCATTTTTACAAAATTTCTGCTATCCTTATTTGGGGCATCTGGCTTTACCTGGGTACTGAAAATCGAACCTGGGTCCTTCTGCTTTGCAGGCAAATTCCTGAACCACTGTCACCCTCTAGCCTTCCAAAATCCTTCCCCAAATATCTGTAATGCTCCAATGAGACAACTATCAAAGCTCTCCAAAAGCTACAGTTCTAGTCTCTCTCATTTTGTCACTTGTCCGTCAATGTTTCCAGTATTCAAAACAAGGGGAATCCAAATGTAAATCGATTCAGCTATCAAGAGATTCCCTTACAAAAGCAAGGTCCTAATCTCTGGCTTATACTCACCTTTACGGCCAATTGTAAAGTCAGAAACAATGCACTCTCCTTTTTCATTGGTAATTTTGGCAAGGTCATCCATAGATGGAATAGTATAATAACCAACCCTCTTGAGAATAATGCCTAGGACCAAAAAACCAGAAAGTGTTAATTGTGGTTATCTTTGGCTAGAGCAATTCACAGTATTCTTTTACATTTCATGGTTAAATTTTTTTCTATGAGGGCTGGAGAGATGGCTCAGTGGTTAAGGCACTTGCCTCCAGTGCCTAAGGCCCTGGGTTCAATTCCCCAGGTCCCACATAAGCCAGACCCACAAGGTGGTGGCCCTGGTGTTTCTCTCTCTCTCTCTCTCTCTCTGTATGTCTCTGCTTGAAAATGAATAAATAAAATATTAAAATTTTTCTATGAAATATTTTCCTCTTTTTCTTTAGGGTCTTGCCTGGTTCATTTTTCTTGAAACAGGGTCTCTCATAGTTCAAGCTGGCCTCCAACTCTCTAAGTAGCTGAAGATGAACTTCAACCCCTGAATCTCCTTGCCACCACACCCAGCCAGGTATTTTTTTCTTTTATTTAAGAAAGGCATCATGGTCAAATAAGCTTAAGAAACAGACATACAAATAAAACTATAACCAGCGTGGTGACACATACTTATAATCCCAATATTCTGGATGCTGAGATAGAAGTGATCACTGAAAGTTTGAGGACAGCCTGGGTTACATAGTGAGAATCTGTCTCAAAAACAAAGGAAAAATATGCATACTACAGATTCTGACCATTTTAAATGTGATGATATCTATTTAGCATAGTGCTTTTCAGATTTTCACCAAACCCTCTTTTCAAAGGACACCTGTTAACATCTTGTACAGTGAAAAGGCATTCCATAGAACACACTCTGGCAAAACCTCACTTAACCAACTTTTTCTTTTATTTTTTACAAGGATACCAAAACTTAGGGTGGAAATAATCTGCCTTGGCTTACATTAAAACTACATAGTGAATTCCAGGTCAGCCTGGGCTAGAGCAAGACCCTACCTCCAAAAGCCACTCCTCCCAAAAAAATTCCACATCTGATACTATTTTATAGGTGACCACTTCCAAAAACCTTGTATTTTTCAAAAATTTTAAAGTGTTTTAATTATTATTTAAGAGAGAGTGAGAGAAAGACAGAACACATAGAATGGGCACGCCACAAGACCTGCAGACACTTGTGCCACCTTGTGCATCTGGCTTTATGTGGGTACTTGGGGAATGGAACTTGGGTCCTTCTGCTTTGTAGGCAAGCACCTTAACTGCTAAACACTATCTCTCCAGCCCTATATTTTCAAATATTTAAAATTTTATTTGAGAGAAAAGAGGCAGATTGAAGACACACCAGGGCCTCCAGTGACAGTAAACAAACTCAGAAACATGCACCACCTTGTGCATCTACCTTTTATCTCGGGCACTGGGGAATCAAACCTGGGTCATTAGGCTTAGCAGACAAGGGCCTTAACCATTGAGCCATCTATCTCTCCAGTCCATTATCTTTTTTAATTTTTATTTTTTAACATTAAAAGTAGTTAAAATTGATGTCTTTAATTATCCTGGTTTGGTTAAAAGAGCCCATGTTTTACAGCCAAAGAAACTTACTTTCTCTGACTTTATAAATTGAGGTGGGTTGCTATTTGCTTTTTGTTAGTTTTGATTTTGAGACACTCTCCAGTTGTAACCCAGTCTGGTCTGGAACTCACTGTATAGACAGAGCTGGCTTTGAACAATCCTCCTGACTCAGTCTCTTGAATGTGTGATCACAGGTGTGAGCCAGCACTATCTGCTTGCAAATAAATAAATAAATAATTGCCTGCATAGGTGGTTTTGAGTGACTCTGACCTGCTGGATGTATATGATAAGCATTATTTTCTATTTCTTCTCGGTCATCTTGCAATGACTCATCATGGAAAGAGGCTTCTTCACTGCTTCCTTCCAGACCATTTCGCAAAGCAGCACGCATATTCAATGCAACAATGGTATCATCCACATTGTTGCTACTGTTGTTTTTATTCCCCACACTCTCTGGGGTTTGAGGAATGGGTTTGGCAATAGGGTTAGTATAAAAACGGGATACAGGAGAATCATCATCTCCATCCTGTTGATGGTTCTCATCAACAGGTTTGCTGAGGAAACTAAATCTGAAAGAGAGAAAAGAAATACAAAATCCCTGTTACCAGTAACAGTAACAACTTTTACTGTACATTTGACACTCTTGAGTAATTCAATGAATTTAAAATTAATATACATAGCAATCTTGTGAAATGTTATACCTGCTTCTAATTTATAAACAGAAATTGTGACATAGAAAAATAAAATTTGCCCAAGTTGAGATTTTAAAGTTTTTTGCCAGGCGTGGTGGTGCACATCTTTAATCCCAGCACTCAGGTGGCAGAGGTAGAAGGATTGCCATGAGTTCAAGGCCACCCTGAGACTACAGAGTGAATTCCAGGTCAGCCTGGGCTAGAGCAAGACCCTACCTAAAAACAAAACAATTGTCTTATTTATCTAAGAAAGAAAAAAAATGGGAGATAGGGCTTCCTGTCACTATAAATGAACACCAGACATATGTGTCACATTGTGCAAATGGCTTTACATGGATACTGGGAATTGATTGTGGACCTGCAGGTTTTGCAAACAAGTGCCTTTCTTTAACAGCTGAACTGTATCTCCTCAGTCTTAGAATCAAGATTTTCATACAGGAAATTTAGTGCTAGATTCTATGACCATAACTGTCATATAGGAAAAAATTTGATCACCACAGTAATTTCTGGATTAACAAAATAAAGTATTCTCCATTATGTGGGAATAGTGTATTATGTAACAAAAAACTAAAAAAAAATTTAGGCTTTTAATATTACAATTAAAGGTGTTAAGAGCTTTTATTCCAACAACAAAAAAAGATACATTTAAGATGACATGCACACTTTTTTCTAATTTTTTAATTTTTGAGTAAAAGAATGCCAAATAACCTGGGCGCGGTGATGCACACCTTTAATCCCAGCAGAGGTAGGAGGATTGGCTTTGAGTTTGTGGCCAGCCTGGGACTAGAGGAAGCTCCAGGTCAGCATGAGCTAGAGTGAGACCCTACTTCGAAAAAACAAAAAGAATGCCACATAATTCAAATATCCACTAATGGAGAAATAACTGAATTATATTTACTATAATAACTGTACAATTACTATGGTGGCAATGCCTTTAATCCCAGTACTCAGAAGGCAGAGGTAGGAGGATCATAGAGAATTCAAGGCCAGCCTGGAGCTACAGAGTGAGTTCAAGGTCAGCTAGGCTAGAATGAGACTCTGCCTTGAAAAAATAAACAAAACAGGGTTAGAGAGATGGGTCAGCGGTTAAGGTGCCTGCTTGCATAGCCTAACGACCCAAGTTTGATTACCTATGTCTGGGGTTGGTTTGCAGTGGCAAGAGGCCCTGGCACATACTCATTCTCTGTCTCTCTCTGCTTGTAAATAAAAAATATTTTTAAACAGAATATATTTCTAAGTAAATATTTTTTAAGTGTATGTATGAATGCATCCATGTATATGCACGTATTTGTGAGTACGGGCATGCCAAAGGAACTACAAAGGAACTCGAGATACACATTCCTCTTTTTGCATTTGGCTTAAAGAGAGTACTGGTGAACTGACCCTGGGTGAAAGGGCTTTGCAAATCAAATGTCTCTAATTGAGCCATTACCCCAAAGCCTTCTAAGTAAATTTCTAAATGGAAAATGTTAAGCAAACTATTAAGAACTATACTTTGATTTCTTATTTTATACACTGTATACTGATTATTTTTTTTGCCTAATTACACTAATATAATCATCATAAATTATCCCTTCACATAAGGAGGTACATCATAACACTGTGTATCAATATGGTTCTGTATAATTCTCAATTATAAAGAACTTAAGTAACTTCTAGATGCCCTTGAACTATAATACTTCTATGCAACATTCACCAATCTTCATAAATTTTCATGAAATCCTAAGCTCAGAATCCCCTCAAGCGTGAGTCTTTACCAGGAGCAATTCAACACAGAATTCACTTTACCTCTCTCCATTTTCTGGATATTCAGATGGTGAAGCTAGATCTTCTGAATCGTTATTAACGGGAGAAAAGAGATTGCTATTGTTAAGATTTTTCAAAACCAACTTCTTAATGCTCTTCCTAAAACCAGAGAGCACAGAAAAAGAAAAAATTAAGTAAGGTATCCAAGTGTATGTATCATAGACATTATTGTAAAAACTAGATCCAAAAGGGTATTTATTCTTGTGTATCTATGCAGATCTAAATAACTTATTGGTGCACAAGTGGTAAGGAAGAAAAGTGAACAAGTCTAATACTTTAGATATTCAGAAAAAAGATAACATATAGTGTATCAGGGTGACAGTAGTAAATGTATAATCGTGACGATTCTGGATAATTTTACCAATAAGATTTGCAAATGGCTTGCTCAGAACTGAACAGTGAGCATGGAAATGCAATCATCTGGGTCATAAAAGGCACTGGAACATCTCTATCATACCCCCCGGAAGCTCAGAGTCTATTTTGGAACAGGTGGTGGAAAGATTATAAGATCCAAAGGAAGAATATTCACAATTCAATATTCCAGACACAAAATGGCCTTGAAATTCATGACTTCTCAGTGCCCGACAAAGCCTACACAAGAAAGACCTTCATAGCAGGAGGAAAAGATGACATCAAAACAAAATAGAGACTAATTGAGAGGGGGAGTGGATATGATGGAGGGTGGACTTCAGAGGAGGAAAGTGGATGTGGGGAGAATCATGGTTTACTGTTTATAATTATGGAAGCTGTCAATTAAAAGAATTAAAATTTTACTCCATGCATCTGGAGTTCGTTTGCAGCTGTTGGAGGCACTGGTGAGCCCATTCTCTCTCTGTGTCTCTCTTCCACCTCGTTTTGCTTACAAATAAGTAAAAAATATATTTTAAAAACCTCACAAAACCCATTAAATAAGTAAATTTTAATCAAGATCCAGTGGGAGGGTTAGAAATAAGAGTAATGTTGGATATTAAAATTTGAAGTTCTACCTCAGTAGTTAAAGACACTTGCTTGTAGCCAGGAGTGGTGGTGCACGCCTTTAATCCCAGCACTAGGGAGGCAGAGGTAGGAGGATCACCTTGAGTTCAAGGCCACCCTGAGACTACACAGTGAATTCCAGGTCAGACTGGGCTAGAGTGAGACCCTACCTCGAGAAAAAAAAAAAGACTCTTGCTTGTAAAGTATGACTACACTGGGTTCGACTCCCCAGTACACACATAAAAGCCAGATGTACAAAGTGGTGCATGTGTCCATCTGGAATGTTTGTCACAGCATGAGGTCCTGGTATGCCCATTCTCTCTCTCCCCCCTTGCAAATGAATAAATACTGAAAACTATGATCAAAAGCACACATGTACAGTTCCAAAGCTTAGGAGTCTGAAATATATAATGAAATCTTGTTTCAAAGAACCAAAGAAGAGCTGGGTGTGGCGACACACGGCTTTAATCCCAGTACTGGGGAGGAGGCAGAGATTGGAGGACTGCCGTGAGTTCAAAGCCAGCCTGAGACTACATTGTGAATTCCAGGTCAGCCTGGGCTAGAGTGAGACAGAAAAACAAAACAAAAAGAACCAAGGATACAGGGCTGGGAAAAGTAACCAGCAAGAGACTACAAAGGAGTGACCAATGAGGCAGGAAGAAAATTAGGTAACTTGAGTATCATTATAGGCACTTAAAGTCAAGGAGGGGAGTCCAACTGTATAAAACACATCCTATACATTGCTATTATTCTGAGACAGGACCTCACTGTGTAGCAGTGGCTAGCAAGGAATCTGTTATGTAGATAAGACGACCTTGAATCTACAGTGCCCCTCCCCTGGAGTACTGAATCAGCTCTCATGTGATGCATTAAAACTGACAGCAATGCCAAAGATGTAGACCTAAGGAGGGGAGAGAGTAGAATGTAAAACCTCTTACACTCTAATTATCTCTATCTGCAGCAACACCTGTAAATCCTAAAAAGATCTAGTGAAATTGCTCTGAGGGCTATTGATCTAAAGTATGGATTGGAATGTGTATCTAAGCAATGTTTACCTACCTTGTGCAAACTTCTAGAACATACACATGAATAATACATTGTCAGGACCTTCAAAATTAATCAATGATGTTTAAGAAATGTGTAAAATAGGACTTTTCAGCTTTTATGAAGCAGTAGAGCCACATTTTACAAAAAGAAGCTATTTTTGGTTTAGCATTCCTGAGAGTTGTAAAAACTACAATGAAAACTTTCCATATTTTTTCTGCATAATCATTTTATTATTGGTCTACATCTTTATACAAATCTTATGTGGGATATTAAAAAATATTCTTAACCTGACTCTATACCCCAATATCCTATTATTTGAATTGTTTAACATACTAATTATTCAAACAGAAATAAAACTATGTACATGTAAAATTAGAAGACATATTCATCAAAATATTTATGTTAACTATGACTATGCCTAGGAAAGCTTAAATCATTTGTATTTTTCTTTGTGTCTTTTATCTTTTAAATGGTAGAGTTAATTGTATTACATTTGCAGTGCACTTCAATAACTGCATATTGAGACCATACCTCGAAAAACAAACAAAAAAAAATAATTGCATATTACTTTGTATTTAGTTAACAAAAAGAAACTCACTTGGGCATGAAGGCTCCGTTGGCTAGGGATGGCTCATCATCATCCAGCCCATCAAAGAGATGTGATTTGGCTGTACCTGTTGTTTGTAAAGCCTTTGGCCGGACTCTGGTGGCAGGACGAGGTGTCAGTTTATAATGAGTAGGTGTAGTAAGAGCTTTCTGGGCTGCTGGATTTGTTGGTTTCAGTCTCTGAAAAACAAAATAAAATCATTAAGAAATATTAATCTTATTTTCAGTTTCCCCTAAGCTTGCAGCTTGATTCCAGTTTTTCTGAAAACTTCAGTCTTTCTTAAATATGTTTTCCAAATGAAAACATGTTCTAGCCCTCCTTCCCAGATCCCAATTCCCTTTAAACGAATGCCACAATTTGTGATTTCTCCCCAAATAAACTAAATTCATAAAAAGCAAAAAAAAAAAAAAAAAACAAAAACATTTTCTGGTTTTTATGAACTGTTGCGGAGAGCCATGTGTGGGGGTGCATGCCTTTAATCCCAGCACTAGGGAGGCAAAGGCCAAAAGGTTCAGGTCAGCCTGGAACTACAGAGTTTGAGGTCAATCTAGAACTACAGAGTGAGATACAAGTTAGCCTGGGTTTGAGTGCTATTCCTCCTTGAAAAAACCAACAAAATTGTCCTGGGGGCTGGGAAAATGGTTCAGTATTTAAAGGCACTTGCTTGCAAAACCTGCCCGCTAGGGTTCAATTCTCCAGCTACCCACATAAAACCATTTTTATTTATTTGCAAAGAAAGGTAGGAGGGGAGAGAGTGGCTGGGAGAATGAAAATGGGCATGCAAGAGCCTCCAGCCACTGTAGACAAGACTCCAGATAAATGTGGTATTTTGTATGTCTGGCTTTACCTGGGAACTGGGGGATTAACTCAGGTCCTTAAGTTTTGTAAAGAAGCCCCTTAACCACTGAGTCACTTCTCTAGATCTAAATAAAAATTTTTTCTTAAATATATATTTATTGTCCATAATGTGTTACATTATTCAGTGGGCAAACAATGAGTTGTTATCCCCAATTCCCCAATGCCCCCCCCATCCCCAATCAGCTGGATATCCTCCTCCGTGTACCGTCTGGATCAGTCCTTGTGGCAGGGGACTCTGGATAGCCTAGTACTCAGCTCAGTCCTCCTAGCCCTAGTGTGTTGTTGCTGAAGGGTGCCATGCCTCTGGATAGTCTCCCCCACCACGGCTCTTACAATCTTTCCGCCCCCTCTTCCACATATAAATAAAAAATTTTAAAAGGCCAGGTGCGTATGCTTTTAATCCCAGCACTCAGGAAGTGGAGATATGAGGATAACTGTGAGTTCCAGGAAAGCCGGAGACTGCAGAAGTGATATCCAGGTTAGCCTATGCTAGAATGAAACCCCACCAATAATAATAATAATAATAATAATAATAATAATAATAATAATAATCCTGATTGCCTTGGTTTGATTCTGCAGTACCCATCCAGATGCACAAAGTAGTGCATGTATCTGGAGTTCATATGCAGTAATAGGAGGCCCTGACATGTCTATATTCACCTTTCTGTTTCTACTTCTCTGCTGATATGGTGTTGCTACTGGTTTTCTGCTCCAGCCATGCTTTCCCCAGCAGGATAGACTAATCTCTAACACGCTCTTTTCCTAACCTGCTTCTGGTTAGATATTTTGTTCCAGCAACAAGAGAGTAACTCACACATCCACCTTGGCAGGTTATCCACCGGCCTGCATCTCTGCTTACAAATGATGACTTTCAAAACATAGTACTCTGGGGCTGGAGAGATGGCTCAGCGGTTAAGGCACTTGCCTCCAGTGCCCAAGGCCCTGGGTTCAATTCCCCAGGACCCACATGGTGGTGGCCCTGGTGCGCTCTCGCTCTCTCTCTCTCTCTCTCTCTCTCTCTCTCTCTCTCTCTCTCTCTCTCTCTCTCTCTGTATTTCTGCTTGAAAATAAATAAAATATTTTAAAAAAAAAACATAGTACTCTAACATTGCACATGGTACTTGGAAATGTCTCTAACTGTGGTAACTCTAGTGGATTAATCTTTTTAGTTTCCTCTGAAAGAAGAAAAAAATTACCTCTTCTTTCTTCTTAGGATCTGACATGGGATTCCGGAAGAGTGGAGAGTCTCCAAAGGGTGAGTATGTTAGACTGTTGAAGTGCTGCTGAAGAACAGCCTGCTGAGCAGCAGAAGCATTTGGATCTGTCAAAGCTTTTCAAATAAATAAAGGAAAAGAAGAGGAAAAAGTTAAGTCCAAGATGAAACACATTAATAGCAAAGACCTGAGTATTCTATTGGGGGATAAGAGTTTTGAAATGTTTAGACTAATTCAAGGAAGGCAGAGAGCAAATTGAAAAAACCTAAGCAAAGATATGAAGGAACCATTTCATAGAAACACTGCACTTGGGAGGATAGAGTTAGAAAAATTGCTGTGAGGTGAAGGCCAGCCTTGGCTACAGTGAAAAGTTACCTCAGGGAAAGGAAAATTTAAAAAAATTTCACTTAGGTGTTCACTGTTGGTAGTAAAACAATAGATAGAAATTTGAAAAAGCTTGATGAAATAATTTGTATTTATCTATCTCTGGTACAACTGTAAAAAAATATAGCCTTCAACCTACAGAAACATTTAACATTGCTTTAACTGGGTGTGGTGGTGTATGCCTATAATCTTAGCACTTGAGGAGGCTAGGACTCAAAGCTACCCCTAACTACACAGCAAGTATTAGGACAGCAAATAATTTTGTAATCTGACAAATCCTCTAATCTTTAGTTCGTTCGTTCGTTCGTGTGTGTGTGTGTGTGTGTGTGTGTGTGTGTGTGTGTGTGTGTGTGTTTGTAGGCACTCATCTTCAGGCAGGTCAGGGTTTCTTGCTGTAAAAAGAACTATCTGAGTTCCTTTAGTAGGTGGTTAGGAAAATGAATCCATTTGATAAGGAGACACAAAAAACATCTAGGTAGTTGACTGAATAATTATAGAAGTACATAATTTAAAACTATAAATACAAAATACAGCACATGACAGTTTAGACCATGAATTTCTTTCCTCTATCCATTCTAATTCACACTCTGCCAAGTAGTAATGGATTTTCATTTCCAGTGGAATAAAACAGTGAATTTAGCAAAGTTATATTGGAAGAAGGTAATAAAGTATAAATGATAAATTCTCTTCTACCATAATAAGTTAAATTTACTTAGACTCAATAAAATAAAATGATGTAAGAATATCATTGAGTAATACAAATATTATATATTATATATTGGATAAAAACAGTAACAAAAGTGGTTTAAGGGTCTAGACTTAGGAATGGGGAAACTGGGAGGGCCAGGATCTATGAGCCTTTCTGTATTTGAGGCTAGAGAAATGGTTTGGTTCAGCAGTTAAGGCATTTGCCTGTAAAACTCAATGGCCTTGGTTTGATTCCCCAGTGCCCATGTAAAGCCAGATGCACAAAGAGACCCATGTATATGGAGTTCGTTTCAGTGATTAGATGTCATGGAGGGTCCATTCATTCTCTTTGTCTTTCTTTTCTCTGTCTCTCTCAGCTTGCAAGGGTTGCTTAATGTATACACTGCTTATGCATGTTTGGAAGTGAAGCAGAAAATAAAGTTATTAAGCTAAATTATTAGTAAAAATACACTGAGGCCAGGCAAGAATGAGACCCTGCCTTGAAAAAAATAAGCAAAACAGGGCTAGAGAGATGGCTCAGTGGTTAAGGTGCCTGACTGCAAAGCCTAAGGACTGAAGTTTGATTCCACAGTACCCATGTAAATCCAAACGCACAAAGTGGCACATGCATCTGGAGTTCATTTGCAGTGACTTGAGGCCCTGGTGAGCCCCATTCATTCAAAAAAAAAATTCTGCACTAATTAAAGCTTTCCAAAGTGACTGACATTTACTTACCTAATGGCGCCTGAGGGGCACCAAAGCCCAAAATGGCAGTCGTAGTATTAAATCCAGGGGCCCCAAAGGCTCCTGTACCAAGAGGTCCTCCGATTTTAGGTTGGTTGTTTCCAAACAAAGATGTCTGCCCAGCACTAAGAGCTATGGAGACAAGGGGAAAGAAAATGGTGCCAAGATTTGCTGAGTGTTGTGCCACAGGTCAGATAGTTAAGAATACAATACATTTGGAATCTTCATAATGACCAGTCATTTCAACAAAAGAGCTAATGTGGTAAATGCTGGCTTATTAGGCCCTGGGCTGGGTGCATCACACACATGGGCAAAATACTTAATCTTTTTTGCTTCAGTTTCTACAATCATAACATAATAGGAATCTTAGAAATTTATTCTAAGATTAAAATGAATAAATATATGCTCAGCATTTAGAAGATGCCTGGTACATATCAATTCATACATACTTCATTAAATATTAATGACTAAAATAGGACATACTATTTCCATTTTAGTTCAGTGCCACTTTAAGTGGTAAAAGGCTCAAACCTAAGTACATCTGACAATATAACCAAGGATTAACTGCCACTCTGCAGTTAGATTTTAAAATAAAATTAGGCAAGTCTCCATAAATCTCAACACTTACAATAAAAAAAATACTTAACTGATTAATCACAATGCCATTTTTTTTCTGACTGACATATAGGCTAAACTACAGAAAATCAAATAGAATCTCTGTCAAATAGTAAAAAAAAAAAAAGTAACATTTTAAATCATAATTATCTAATGAAGACTGCTACAACTAACTAGCCTCACTTTTCCAAAAATCTCATGGGACAGCTATATCAACTTTCTTTTGAAGTCTGGCAGTTAGTTCACAGCAGCCAGAGACCATAGCTTGAAGGTGCAAGGACAATTTAGACATCCCCAAGTTGTCCTTTGACCCCCACAAGCATGCTGTGGCACACACGCCCACACACACATAATCATAATCTTAAAGACCCAGAAGACTATACGGAGATGGCTCTGTGTATAAAGGTGCTTACTGACAATGCCTGCCAGCCCAGGTTCAATTCCCCAGTACCCACATAAAGACAAATGCACAAAGTAGGCAATCACTTAAAAGTTACCCATGGCCGGGCGTGGTGGCGCACAGCTTTAATCCCAGCACTCGGGAGGCAGAGGTAGGAGGATTGCCGTGAGTTCAAGGCCACCCTGAGACTACATAGTGAATTCCAGGTCAGCCTGGGCTAGAGTGAGACCCTACCTCAAAAAACCAAAAAAAAAAAAAAAAAAGTTACCCATGATCCAGTAAATAGCCTCCACCCATGATCATACAAGTAACCTTAATGAATTACAAAAAGAAAAAGAGAATAAGAAGAGGCTAATGAGGGCTAAAATATGATCAAAATGCATTATGGGCACTTGGGAGGCAGAGGTAGGAGGACTGCCATGAGTTCAAGGGCACCCTGAGACTGCATAGTGAACTCCAACTCAGCCTGGGCTACAGTGAGACCCTACCTTGAAACACAAAATCAAACTGGGCGTGGTGGTGCACGCTTTTAATCCCAGCACTAGGGAGGCAGAGGTAGGAGGATCACCATGAGTTCAAGATCACCCTGAGACTACATAGTGAATTCCAGGTCAGCCTGGACTAGAGCGAGGCCCTACCTCAAAAAAAAAAAAGGGCTGGAGAGATGGCTCAGAGGTAAGGCACTTGCCTCTAGTGCCTAAGGCCCTGGGTTCAATTCCCCAGATCCCACATAAGCCACACCCACAAGGTGGTGGCCCTGGTGTACTCTTTCTCTCTGCTTGAAAATGAATAAATAAAATATTTAAAAAATAAAAATAAATAAAAAGCATTATGTACAAGAAATTACCAAATAATAAAATATTAAAAATATAAAACTGAACCATGAAACCTTATCTATAAATGAACACTGATACATTCTAAAGGCTTTGGTAGAAATGCAGCTTACAAAGGTGCAAAAGGGATATGTGTAGTAGAAAATGTATCTGAATTTTGACATTTCCAGGGTTATGGATCTGCAGTAAGATACTCTCAATGCAAGGCTCAACTACAGGCTAATGTACATGATCTGAACATGTTTAGATAGGGCAAGCTAAGTTCTGATCTTTGGTATGCTAAGTATATTTAATACATGAATACATGTGCAAACAAAATACATGTGCAACATTTAGACAGGATTATCAAATTGTAACCCCAAAGTAAATCAATGAGCATATGTGCATATAACATAAGAGAAACATCTCATAAAGCATATTTACAAACTGTCTAGAGAGACTCATGATTATCCTTGATGGCTATTTTGTAGCACCCTCCTATAATCCTATCTTTCAGGAGGAGAAAAATTGTGAGTTCAAGCCCAGCCTGGATGATATATTGCCTTTAACAAAAAAAACAACCAACCAAACAACTAACCAAACAAAAAAACCACAGAGATCGTGGATGACTGAATTCAAAGCCAGCAAGGGCCATATAGTGAAACCTTGCCTCAAAAACCAACAATAGCTGGGCTTTGTGGCGCACGCCCTAGCATTCCATTTAGGAAGATTGCTGTGAGTCCAAGGCTAGCCAGTGAGTTCCAGGTCAGTCTGGGCTAGAGGAAGACTATATAGACCAGGACTATCAGAGGATATTTTGTAGAAAAGGTAAATGCTGGGGGCTGGAGAGATGGCTCAGCGGTTGGGGTGCTTGCCTCCAGTGCCTAAGGCCCCAGGTTCAATTCCCCAGTACCCACATAAGCCAGACCCACAAAGTGGTGGTGGCGCTGGTGCTTTCGCTCTCTCTCTATCTCTGCTTGAAAAATGAATTTAAAAAAAAGGTAAATGCTGGAGATGTTTTTGTATCTTATTTGTAAAAATGAAAATCTAGGACCTCTTACTTACAGACATGATAAAACAGAGCTCTTAAATTCAAGTATTACTTCCTAATACTTGTAGAAATGTTTCTTACCTGTTCCAAATCCTGTACCAAGCCCCGTTCCCAGAGTCCCAGGTGCTGGCTTGCTTCCAAAAATACTATTCCCAGGGTTATTTGTGCCAAAACCTAAGAGGAAAAAAGAAAAATGAGCAGACTGTACTTGTAACACAACTTTCAATTTTCTCTACAAGGGAGTTTCAATACAAAGCTGATTAGTTACTAATCCTTTTAGTTACTAATATAAATATAAATCCTATGTTATAGGCTAAAATCACTTGTTAAAATTTTTGACAGCTGCAAGTCTTATATTTAATTACATTGTCAGCCTTTAAAAAAATCAACTACCATGGGACAGTATCTAATAATTATAGCAAAGTGAATGTGCTTGAGGTTTGAACTTTGTAAGGCCCAACCCATTCAATGTATATGCTTTTGGTTTACATAAAGAAAAACTCATTTTCCTAAATGGTCAGTAGAAGACAAGGTAATCAACAAAGGGAGACACTTTACAGAGCTTATAATAGCAGTGCTGGGGAGGCAGAGACAAGGAATCCCTGGGGCCCACTGACTAGCCTAGCAGTGAACTCTAGATTCAGCAAAAAGATCATGTCTCAAAGAGTCAAGTACAGAACAACTGAAGAAGACACCTTACATTGACCTCTGGCCTTCACATATACACTTGTACTCATGTGCACACTCCAACATTAAAAAAAAAAAAGATGCAGGCACAAAAACATGCAAAAACAAAACACCAGAAAGCAATTTTTGTTTGGCTTCTGGTAGGTAATGGTAATGTGTATCTAACCATGCAAGGGTTTAACAATGATACATTCAATTAACTCAGAAACTTGTCTTTCCTTCCTTTTTTCCTTCCTTCCCTCCCTTTTTTCTTTCTTTTATTTTTGAGATAAAGTTTCACTGAGCCCAGGCTAGCCTCCAAAAAGGCAGAGGATGGCCTTGAACTCTTGATCTTCCTCCCTCCACCTCACAAGATGACAGGCGTGTGTAACCTCAACCTTCACTATTACGAAGAATAACTTGTCTTCAGAAAACAAATTCTTCCTTGACTGAAGATGAAAAGTTGAGCAAATCATTCTTCACTATGACTTGCCATATAGAAAATCCTATAAATCCCCTTTAAAATCCACAAGCATCAAACAAAAATACCTACATTGCATCATTTTGTTGTTGTTACTAAGGTATAACATTTTAGTATTCCTTTTGACGTTAACTATGGATAAAACAATTAATTCATCAATTATCTCTCATGATTGAAAAGATCAATCACTGGCTTGAAGTCATTTAAAAAATTATCATGGAGGGATGGAGATATTGCTCAGTGGTTAAAGACGCTTGATTGTAAAAACAGCCAAACCAGAGTTCAACTCCCCAGCCACCAATGTAGAGCCTCATAGGCACTCATTTGCAGGGCAAGAGAACCTGGCACACTTGCAATGTGCAAAAATTATTATGGAAGCTTAATATGGTGTCTCATGCCTATAAATAATCTACACAGCAAGACCCTGACTCAATGATGGAAGGGAATATGAAAGGAAGTGACAGGAGAAGAGGGTAGGAAAAATAATCAGGAAGTATTTTGGGGGTAGTTTACAGTATCACTAACAATATTGGACTTCTTCATGCCAGTATTTCAATAAAAAACATCATGAAAAAAAGTTGAATATAAATATCTAAAAATGAGGATATTTGTCACTTTTAAGTACAAGTAATCTGTGCTAATCTCAAAACATCTGATTCATGTGTTCATAAAGCTTTTCTGGGACTGTGCCAATTAACTACATCACAAAAAAAGGAGTTTTGCCTACTTAAGCACAATCAACATTTTAAAAGTGTACATGGAAATAGTTTCTTTCCTAGCTAAAATTTAACAGGAAAGGATCTCATAGTCCTATTCACAGCAAAAAACATTAAATGTTCATGGACTGCTTCAAACCCACCAACTTACACTGTTTATACCACACATTTCCTCTGATTATCACCGATGTTTATCACCTCTGTGATTTCAAAATTATTTTTCAAATTGTAATTAAAGATAATGTAAATTCAGCATGCAAGCTGATGAGGCAAGTCAGATAAATCCCTTCATCTTCAAATATAGTGAACATGATTGTGAATATATTCATACAACAAAAACACTCCAAATAAATCAGAGATCATTATACTGGACAAGCAACCAATCACATAGAATATTTAAATCTGAATATGAATTGTACTATAAATAAAGCTTTTATCAAACACATATATTTTTACTATTTTATTTGAGATAAAGAGACGGAAAGAGAGAAAGAACAGGCTTGCTAGGGGCTCTAGCCACTGCAGGCAAACTCCAAATGAATGTGTCTTTACATGAGTGCTGGGGAATCAAACCCAGGCCCTTATGCTTTACGGACAAGCACCTTAACCACTGAACCATCTCTCCAGACCAAGCACACACATGTTTAGAGAATGAAACTGGTCCTTATTAAAAAAAAAAAACAAAAAACTTTATATTGGTTTATAGCCTTTCAAAAATCATCCAAACATGAAAAAGATACATAGAATTACTATTAAATACTATTAAAATTTCAGGTGGTGGGCCGGAGAGGTTGCTCAGTGGTTAAGTATCTGGCTACAAAGCCCAAGAAGGGCCTGCAATGGCAGATGCATGTGGAGTTTGTTTACAGTGGCTAGAGGCCATCATGGCACATGCTCACATGTGTGTGCTCTCTTTCTCTGCTTGAAAATGAATGAATTGGAAAGAAAATTTTGGATGATGGCGTACACCTATACTCCCACATACTCAGAAGGCTAAGCTTAACCCAGAAGTTCAATGTTAGCCTGGACAATATAACAAGTTCCAGCCTCAGAGAGAAAACAAAACAAATCAAAACAACAACAAAAAAAGCCTTTAATCCCAACACACAAGAGACCAAGGTAGGAGGATCTCAATGAATTCAAAGTGACCCTGAAACTACATAGTGAATTCCAGGTCAGCCTGGGCTAAAGTAAGACCCTACCTTGAAAAACAAAAACAAAACCCAGGTGGTAAGTGGTCTTAAAAGACTCATCAGGAGAAGGATAGTGATAATGACTGAAAAAGCAAGACCCTATCTCAATGAGGAAAGAGAAAAAGAAAAGGGAGAAGAGAGGAGGGTAGGATAACTCAGGGTAGGAGAAACATTGATTTAAATCTTACCCTTTTGGTAAGAAAGAAAAAGGAAAAGGAGGGGAGGGGAGGGGAAGAAAAAGAGGGGAGGCAGGAGGGAGAGAAATCAACCAATCATGCCGGGTATAGTAATGCACACCTTTAGTCCCAGCACTTGTGAGGCATAGGTAAGAGGACTGCTTTGAGTCTGAGGCCAATGTGGGACTACAGAGTGAGTTCTAGGTCACAGCCTGAGGTAGAGAGACCTTACCTCAAAAAAAAAAAAAAAAAAAAACACGAATAAAACAAGATCTCTCTGTAGCATATACTGGTCTAGAAGTAATGGCAATTATCCTTCCTCACCCTGCCATGGACTGTGATTACATGTATGAGCCACCACATCCAGATCAAAAATTAAATTTTTTTGGCCAGTCATGGTGGCACATGCCTCTAATCCCAGCACTCAGAAGGCAGACATAGGAGGATTACCATTAGTTTGAGGCCAGCATGAGACTACATAATAAATTCCAGGTCAGCCTGGGCTAGAGGGAGACCCTTCTTTGTAAAACAAACAAAAAATAAATAATATAATAAAATTTTTGAAAATGCAAGAATGATTGAATAATCTTCCAAATCACTTCCATGTTTGAAGCCTAGCCTAATAATTGAATGTGCTATTTCAATCAAGTAAATTTCATTTATGCTTTCTCCTTTACAGGTGAGGCAATCCAAAGAAAACGAAAGTCAATTTACACCTCTACTAAATACTGCAAACCAAGACCCATGACTTTAAAACTTTCTCTCTGGTACATTAAGCCACAGCTTACCTGAGAATTTATAAACATTTCCAATCATACAAACCAGGAGAATGATGTGTGGTATAGTCAGTGTAACTTTAAGAGAGTCAAACCTGCATTTTTATATGTACCAAAATTAGAAGTGTTTGTATTGGTTCCTAAAGTCAGGGTTGGTTTGTTACCGAAGAGCCCGCCACTGGTTGTACCAAATGAAGGAGCACTGGTTGTGCTGGTTCCAAATGTAGTAAGCTTGTTATTGCCAAACAGGGTCTAAAAAGAACAGAGTACAGGAAAATTAAAATCATATTTACACTAAAAAGCAAGTATCAGGTGTGGGATGGAAGGAAAGTTAATGAAAAGTTAAAAGGCAGGTGAATACAGGCTCTCTGAAAGATAAAATAATATGAGCAATATAGTAATAAAAGTGTTCCTAACCTGAAAAATATAATGTCTCAGCAAACATGATTTCAGGAAGACAAAGAAAAAAAATAACAAGATAATCAAACACTTCCTTTGGCCAGTGTGGAAGTTTAGGTATATAATCCTAGTAAACTGGGGCAGGATGAAGATCAGGCTTTCTCAAAAGGGAGAGAGGAGAGAGCAAGAAGGAGGGATAAAGACAGAGATAAGCAAGGAAAGACAAAGGGAGGGAAAGAAAATACTTTGTTTACAATGCTAGGAACTGACCTAGGGCCTTGTGCATGCCAGGCAAACATTTTACCAGTAAGCCACGTCCTAGCCCTTGGTTCTTTTAAGGCAAGGTGTTGATTTGTCATTTAGGCTGGCTTTAAATTTGCTCTATAGCCCACACTGGTCTAACACATTCAATCCTCTGTCTTAACTCCCTAAGTGTTGGCATTACAGTCATTTCCCCTCTTATTGGCAGTGTTGGGGATCAAATCCAGGCAAGTATTCAACCAATGAGTTGCTTCATCAGTCTACTTTTTAAAATGGTAACATAAAATTTACATTGCTATTAGGTTAAGTGCATTCCAAAAGTTGTTTTAATTAAACGACTACACATAGAAAATAATTTCAGTAATGCCTCTAGCAGTATATGAACTAAATAAAATTATAGCAACTAAATAAAATTATAGCAACTAAATCAGTATCAAACACATTTCCAAATACTATACCAACTTATCACTTCAAAACACAGAAGGGAGGGGAGGAATTGAATGACTTAAGCATGAAGCTAAACCAAAATGAGTTCAAAATCCTAAAATCCTCATGAGCATACTGTAACCTATTGAGAAAGTAGTGGGTGCCATCTGGCAAGAGGGGCTGTGAATAGAAGGGGAGAGAGTGTAAGCCTGTGAAAAATTGACCAGTCTGGCAACTTCTGGTTCCAGTCATCGGTTCCTTCCCTCACTGAGCTGTTAACCAAAGTTACCCATGAGGTTCCAAAAACAAGAAAGGATTCTGTCAATGTGTATCTCAGTTAACCTATACTGATCTCACTCTCCGATAGAGATTATGTTTGTATCTTTCAGAATGCTGTGAGAGAGCTGTAGCTTATCCAACCCTACCAAAAAACCGCAGGCCGATAGCTGACATCCTGGCAAGAGATGAGCCACGCCAGACATACTGTGGAGGATCCATATGGAACCCCGCAAGAATGAGGGGATGAACAAGTGACCCATAGCCACAGTCATTCAGCCAAACACAGGATAAGCCAGTGAGACAGACACCAATGATTTTCGACACAACCTTAAACAGTAGTACAGAGAACCCTAAGTTCTCAACAGTAAAGCAGCCTTAATATTCACCCACCACGACTCCTCGGAAGAGGAGGCGGAAAGATTGTGAGAGCCTTGGTGGGGGAGAATATCCAGAGACATGGCCGCCCTCGGTAACAACACACTAGGGCCGGCGGAACTGGGCTGACTCCTAGGCTATCCATGGCCCCCTGCCCGAAGGACTGATCCAGACTGCCCACGGAGGAAGATACCCAGCTGATTGGGGATGGGGAAGAGGGGCAGTGGGAACTGGGGATAACAACTCATTGTTTGCCTATTAAATAATATAACTCATTATAGACAATAAAAAAAACCCATGCCTTTAATCCCAGCATTTGGGAGGCAGAGGTAGGAGGATCACCATGAGTTCAAGGCCACCCTGAAACTACATAGAAGTCAGCCTGGGCTAGAGTGAGACCCTACCTCGAAAAACCAAAAAAAAAAAAAAAGAAGATTTAGGGCTGGAAAGATGCTCAGTGGTTAAGGTACTTGTCTGCAAGGCCTAATGACCAGGGTTCAATTCCCCAGTGCCCATGTAAAGCCAGACACAGAGTGGCACATGCCTCTAGAGTTTGTTTGCAGCAGCAAGAGCCCTGGCACACGCAGTCTCTCTCTCTGCTTTCTAATAGATAAATAGATCTGATTTAAGCAATGTGAACAGTGTATTTGTCCATTTAAAGTAATTTAAAATTTTAAACTAACCAAATGTAGTAGTATTTTACTAACAAGACAATGTAAAAATTGAAAATAAGCCTATTGGCCAGGTGTGGTGGTACATGTTTATAATCCAAGCACTTAGAAGTGAAGGAAGATGATCTATAGTTTTAAGTCATCCTTGGCTAGACAGAAGGTTAAGGCCAGCCTAACCCATTGGAGATGCTACCACAAACAAAAAGCAAAACGAAACCTATTAAAGTTAACTTCAAGTTTAATTTTGTATCAAACAGGTTTTTTTTTTCTCAATACAAACCACTCAATAAATACTTTAAAGATAGTATCTTTCCTAGAAATTCCTTTAGCAGGCCTGGAGAAATGGCTTAGCGGTTAAAAGCACTTGCAAACCCTAGTGACCAGATTTGATTCCCCAGTACCCAAAGCCAGACACACAAAGTGGCACATGTGTTTAGAGCTCATTTGCAGTGATGTAAGCCCTGACCTGCCCATACTTTTGTTCTGTCTGCCTCCTCCTGTCTCTCTCTCTCTTGAATACTTGAAAAAAAATTAAAAAAAGAAATTTTTTTAGCAAACTTATATACCTACCGAACCAACTGCACCAAATCCAGTAGTGGACTGCCCAAAGAGACCTGTTCCAGTTCCAAATGCTGTCCCGGTGCTCGTGTTTGTAGCTGTCCCAAAAAGACTTCCAGGTTGTGAGGCTTGGGTTACTCCAAATAATCCCTGCAAAACAAAATTAGTCTTAGATTAATAAAAAATAGTTACCATTTTTAAAAACTCACATGTGATAGATATAACAGTAAATACATTACATGTGACACTTCTTTGTAACAACCCTGAAAAGTAAGGAATCCTTACTTCCGAAAATAATATAAAACTCAGAGCAGTTAAAAATTGTCTCAAGCCGGGCGTGGTGGCGCACGCCTTTAATCCCAGCACTCACTTGGGAGGCAGAGGTAGGAGGATCGCCATGAGTTCAAGGCCACTCTGAGACTACATAGTGAATTCCAGGTCAGCCTGGGCTACAGTGAGACCCTACCTCGAAAAACAAAACAAAACAAAACAAACAAAAAAAATTAATTAATTAATTAATTAAAAATGTCTCAAGATGTCATAGCTCTTGAGTGGCAAGAACACACATTGAGATCTATAACTAGGCTCCCCTAGTGCATGCGCTTAGTGATGAAAAACTCAGAATGCTCACAAAGGACTCTCAATGAGTGAAGAATAGAGCCTTTCACAAAATCTAGATCCCTTTCCTAAATATCTTTAGCCCTGAAAAACTACTGCAGATGGACCAGGGAAAAGCATCTGTCTCCCTTTCATGTGCATCCCCACAGCTGAGAAAGCAGAAACAAGAGAATCCCTGGAGCCAGCAAGTATAGCCTAAATGGTGAGTGACAGACGGTGTTTAAGTGGGGCAGGGACGTGAATGAAGTTCCCAAGAATGACTCACTAGATTATCCTCTGGCATCCACATGAATACATATACACACACTATCATACACACACACACACACACACACACACACACACACACACACACGCACAAAAGAGGGCTGAAGAGATGGCTCAGTGTGCTTCCTTCTCATGAGGACCTGAGACCAAATTTCAAATCTAAAAAGATTCCACACACCTCAACAGCTAGGCATGTCAAATGTACTTGTAAACCCAGTTTCACAGGGGAGCAGAGACCTGAGAATCGTTGGAGCCCAGCAAACCCTCAAATCATTAGAGACTTTGGTTCAAAACAAGTATAGGTGGGAACACTACACTCTAGTCACCCCAGGTGAACAAGGGTACATACACAAAGAAAAAATTTAAAAGAACTGCTAGAAAACCAGGACTTAATGAGTTTGACTAATTATTATCTTTTTACTTAAGCTTCACAAACAAGCTCTGGAGTTAACTAAGTCTGTTTCCTTACCATAGTATTAGTGCTTGGCTGCCCAAGGGTGCTGGTATTACCAAAGGAAAAGCCAGTACTTGCGGTAGTTGTGGCCTGGCCAAATGGTTTGCTAAAGAGACTGGTAGTCGGCTGATTCTGTTGGCCAAAAAGACCACCTGGAGTTGTTCCAAATCCAGTTGTGCCTTCAGGAAAAAGATTGATGAAAAGAAAAATAAATGAAAACCAAGCAACCAAAACCTAAATCTCACATTATTCAATAAATAACCTAGCAATGTCTTATTTTATTTATTACAGTACAAAATGACCAATATTGATTCATTAATAATTCTTTCAGCGGGGCGTGGTGGTGCACGCCTTTAATCCCAGCACTCGGGAGGCAGAGGTAGGAGGATTGCTGTGAGTTCGAGGCCACCTTGAGACTACATAGTGAATTCCAGGTCAGCCTGGACTAGAGTGAGACCCTACCTCGATAAACAAAACAAAACAAAATAAAACAAAACAAAACAAAACAAAATAATGCTTTCATTTTATTTTTATTGTTTCAACCAACTCCACATGTTAAAACTTGTTTCAATTTTATTGACAAACTCCATACAAAGGAACAACATACCATAATCCTAATCACACCTCCCACCACCCTCTCCTTTTCTGTTCCAAATCACCCTTCCTCCTGGTCTGGGTTTGATTCCTGAACTATATAAGACAGACACAAAACAGGGACTCATGCATTTGGTGTTCCTTTGCAGCAGCAGGAGACCCTTCTCACATGTATACACCCATAAATAAAAAAATTTTTTGAAAATAATAAGGCGAAAAGCAATTGAAGAAGGCACCTGATCACACAGATAAGAACAAGCATACACATGCTAAATGTAGACACCTAAAAAAAAAAAAGTCAGGTCTTGATACTTTCCCGTAAAGTTAGTTCTGTAATACACAGCTGCTATATCCCTTAGAATCCTTCCATGCCCTTAACACTTTGGCATAAACTTGGGGTTTTAGTTGGCTAAAGCAGGAATGCCATGAGTCTAAGGTCAGCCTAGGCTCAGCCTAAGAGACCCTGTCTCAAAAAACAAAGAGGCCCCCAAACCTTTTGGAATTTTAAAACTCATAGTTTCAACTATCTGAACTCTTTCCCCAGAAATGAATGACTTGCTCTTTTCCCTTCTTTGGGTAGGTCACTGCTCAACAGCACATTCTGAGGTGAAGCCACCCTTAGCTATCTTCACTTAAAACTCCGTACTTGTACCTACACGCCAAATGCTCCCTAGGACTCCAGTAGCCCTGAATTATTTTCCTCCACAGCACTTATCACAAAATGACAATCATGATTTACTTTTTATATGTCTGCCTTTCCTTAATATGGTCCAATAAAGTACTTACTAGTTCCAAAGGCAGTTTTGTTCTGACCATATGCAAAGTTTGAATTAGTTGTGGAAGAGCTGAAAAGTCCTGTTGCACTGGAGGTGGCTGGAGAAGACCCAAACAAGCCAGTTGTGGTACCTGCTCCCACTTGGTTCTGTGGGCCTTTCCGGTTAGCCTGATAATCCTCTAAACGAAGTTCCTGAAGGTAAAGAACATATGCCTCTAAACATGTGGCTAAAAGCAATTACTTCAGAGACCTGCACAACAATCTGTTACAGAACAAGGAGAGAAAACAAACTCTACTTCATGCAACATCACAATGTTGAATGACAAAGCACTATATAAAGTTGAAAACTGGGCAAAAACTGAGATGCACAAAGTGGGGCATACATCTGGAGTTTGTGCAGGAGGCAATGGCAGATCCATTCTCTCTCTCTGCTTGCAAATAAATAAAATTTTTTTGAAAAATGGTAAAATTATGTAGTTAAGATAGAAGCTACCTTTGGTCGCTTTAGTGAAAACTTAATGAGCTTGTGTGTATTGTGATTTTCTATAAGTCCACTATAAACACATATGCAAAAACACACACATCACCAGTGTAATGAAAACAACATCCAATCAGAACAGATCATTAGAAGAGGTAATGTGTATGTGTGTATTTCTGTGTGTATGTATTTATGTATGTATGTGCCCACTAAATATTGTCACAACCTAAAATAAAGATATTTATAAATGCATAATCTGAAAAATTAATGTCAGGTTTTCACATAGACACAATTACAAATCAATTCAAAGTAATAAAAAAAAAATTTTTTTTGAAAGCTGCTTTCAGCTGGGTGTGGTGGAGTACGCCTTTAAACCCATCACTCAGGAGGCAGAGGTAGGAGGATCTCCATGAATTTAAGGCCACCCTGAGACTACATATTGAATTCCTGGTCAGCCTGGGCTTACAGTGAGACCATACCTTGAAAAAAAGAAAGGAAAAAAAAAAGCTGCTTTCACATACATTTAATCTTACATTTTACTGACCTCTAGTGACTTGCTTTCATATTCTTTCATAGCAGTAATACATTGGTGCTTGGTACTGATGTTAGTGCTAACTCCAGCTTTGACCATAGTATCTGTGCCAGTTGGAGGCTGCAAAGAAAACAAAGCTTTTTATTTTACTCTCAGACATAATTCTACAAGCACTGAACTCTCAAACTATTCCCCATTTTTTTTTAATAGTAAGATGGGTCCAACAGCTGGAGCATGTGCAAAGCCCCAAATTCCATACCCAGACCAAACATAAACAAAAACAAAAAAACCCACAGCACCTAGCCATGACCCATGCTTACAACCCCAGCATTTTGGAAGCTGGAGGAATATTACAAGTAACATCTGCCTAAGCTATGCTAAGAGTTCCACAGTAGCTTAGGATACAGAGCAAGACCATGCCTCAAGCAAACTAACTAAAATTATGGGGCTAGGCCTAGTGGCAAACATCTAAAGCCCCAACCACTTTGGGAGTTGAAATAAGATCATGATGTTATTGGTTGGTAATATGTTTCAAAAGTTAAAGGCAACCCCTCGCTAAGGCTGCCAGCCTGGGTTCAATTTCCCAGGACTGACACAAAATGATGAATTGCATCCATGATCCCTACATGCCTATGACAATGGGAAGCAAACCCGGGAAAATCCAAAGCTGCAGGGATAGGTATTGTACAGCTAGTCTGACAGTTTGCAGTCTAGCAGTTCATTTGTAGTGTTAAAAAGACCTACTCTCAAAGAAGGTGGAGCACTGACACCTCCAAGTTGTCCTGACTTCCTTATGTAAGATGTAAGCCCACACACACACACACACACACACACACAAATAAATTTAGGAAAACCTTCTTTAAAAAGCAAAGAAGCCGGACGTGGTGGCGCACGCCTTTAATCCCAGCACTCGGGAGGCAGAGATAGGAGAATCGAGGAGTTCAAAGCCAGCATGAGACTCCATAGTGTATTCCAGGTCAGCCTGAGCTAGAGTGAGACCCTACCTCAAAAAACCAACCAACCAACTAACCAAACAAACAAAAAAGCAAAGAAAGGGGGCTTGAGAGAAGGATCAATGGTTAAGGTGCTTGCCTCCAAAGCCTAATGAGCTGAGTTCGATTCCCCAGTACTCATGTAAAGCCAGATGCACAACGTGGTGCATGCATCTGGAATCCATTTGCAGGGGCTGGAGGCCCTAGATCCCTCATTCTCTCTGTTTTTCTTCTATCCCTCTCTGCTTGCAAATAAATAAAAAAAAATATTTTAAAAAACAAAAGCAAAAAAAATGGTTTTAAGGGTACTTGATTAAAATATATAGCAGAGCCGGGCGTGGTGGTGCACGCTTTTAATCCCAGCACTCAGGAGGCAGAGGTAGGAGGATTGCCGTGAGTTCAAGGCCACCCTGAGACTACATAGTGAATTCCAGGTCAGCCTAGACTAGAGCGAGACCCTACCTCGAAAATCCAAAAAAAAAAAAAAAAAAAAAGAAAGTAAATAAAATAAAATATATAGCAGCATTGCTGATCTCTCCCTACATTAAGGTTATCTAGATCAACCAGCCTTGGTAACAAACTTACCAGAATACAAACAAAACCCCAGAGATTAATTCCATAACCTAAGGCATTGAATTATATGCCTGTGTGTAATATATGTATACAAAAGGCATACACACATACACACACAAAATCACCTATTCTTCCTAGAGTAATTGTTTTTGGTATTTTTTCAAGATAGGGTCAGGCTGGCCTCTAACTAGCACTGATCCTACCTTAGCTTCCTGTATGCTAGGCATATAGTCAGCTAGTCACTATAGCCAGCTGTTTTATAACAACTACATTCAAGAAAAATGAAAACTGGGTGTGGTGGTGCATTTCTGTAATTCTTGCACTTGGGAGGCACAGGTAGGAGGATCACTGTGAGTTCAAAGCCACCCCAAGACTACACAGTGAATTCCAGGCCTGGGCTATAGCAAGACCCTACCTGGAAAAATGAAAACATATATATATATGGCTGGGGAGATGGTTCAGTGGTTGGACGTGCTTGCTTGAAAAGCCTGCTGGCCCAGGTTCCATCCCCCAGTACCCATGTATATATAAAACAAAAACAAAAAAAGAAATAGGATACTCAAGAGAGTCCAGGAAAGAGGAGAATGAGCATATTACTATCTCTTCTGTGAGGCCCATGTTGAAACCCAAGCACCACACCCATAAAGCTTATTTTACTATCCCACTTCTCCATTTCACCATTTTTAAAATATTTTATTTATTCATTTTCAAGGAGAGAGAGAGTGAGAGAGTGAGCGAGCACGAGCACACCAGGGCCACCACCTTTTGGGTCTGGCTTATGTGGGTCCTGGGGAATTGAACCCGGGACCTTTGTCACTGGAGGTGAGTGCCTTAACCACTGAGCCATCTCTCCAGCCCTTCACCAGTTTTTTTTTTTTTATGGTTTATTTAAATTTATTTTTCTATGGTTTGCTGGCTCTTCTTTATTTCTATAAAGAATGATTGGCCATTCAGAGGCCAAATGATGAACACAGTAAACTCCAATCCTACCTTAGAGCCAAGTAGGGTAGCACATGGGAGGCTAAAGTAGGCAATCACCACACGTTCAAGGCCAGCTGGATTATACAGTGAGTTCAAGACCAGCCTGGGCCTCAAATACCATGTCTCAACAAAATACAAGTCCACATTATCTGAAATATCATAATCATCTTTATGATTATAAATTTGATTGCATAAGCATAATTCAAATATACATCATAATCTAGATGTATGTTTCATACTGAAAGAGTTCAATGGTAGAATTTGTTTAGTATTCAGAAATCCCTGATTCAATCCCTAGTATCTCCCCCCCACACACACACAGAACAGGATTTTATTTGTTTTTTTCTAAGTGGATGTGTGTATTGAGGTGAGGCCCATCCATGTTGGGTATATTTCCCAGTAATTTCCCACTATAGTTTTTGAAATAGGATCTCTCACTGAGCCTAAACCTCACTAGCTAACTGGCAAGCTCCCAAAGTCCTCCTGTCTTCTTCCCCAGCACTGGAATTGCAGACAAGCACCATCATGCCCACCATTTACAAAGGTGCTGGGGATCAAAACCTAGTCCTCAACCTTACACACAGCAAGTATTTCACCCAATGAGCCATCTCCCCAGCCCCAAGAAAAGAGGATTTATACTTCACAAATGTTCGTGTGTAAACATTTAACATTTTAAACATTTTAAAAGTTTGATTTTACTGATATGTTGTGCATAACTGTGAAAGAGAAGCAATTTGACAAAGAAATTTATCAATTGGAAAGAAATCCATTCCACAAAACCTTGAAAAAAACTACATACATTAAATTTAATGGTAGTCCCAGTAGGCGCTGCTGTAAAACTACTAGGTCCAAAGAGGGAGCCTGACGTGCTACCAAAAGGGTTAGAGGTGGTATTTGTAGTTCCAAAGAGTCCTCCGCTACTAGTACTTGTTCCAAAATCTGAAAAATGGAAAGAAAAATGAGAATTAAACAGCAAAGAACTTAAGAATTCATAAGATAGCTTGGAAGTGGGCTATGGCACAGGCAGTACTTTCATACCCTCAAATCTCCATTCACTCTCCCGAGCAGATACACTCAAGCAAATATTTCATATTGATATAGATACATTTCCAAGGCTCATATCTTTCAAGCAAATCAAACCTAATTCTTTTGGTCAGCTAAACATTCATGAAGTTCTTAGGTATTCTAAGACAAATTAAAAAGAAATACAACCTTGCTTGTTTCACCATAAATTTTATCTGATTTTTCCTTTTTTTACTAAGTAAGACTGGATGTTAAATAAAATTCTTTCTGAATCTGGGCATGGTGGTTCACACCTACTATGCCAATCATCAGAAGGCTAAGGGAGGACTGCCTTGAGTGTGAGGCCAGCCTGGGCTACAGAGTAAGTTCAGACTGTCTTTAAAAAACAAAAACAAAAACAAACAAACAAACAAAAAAAAAAAAACAGCGGGCTGGAGAGATGGTTCAGCGGTTAAGGCACTTGCCTTCAGTGCCTAAGGCCCCAGGTTCAATTCCCCCGTACCCACATATGCCAGACTCACAAGGTGGTGGCCTGGTGTTCTCTTTTTTTCTCTCTCTCTGTATTCCTCTGCTTGAAAAATAAATTAAATGTTTTTTAAAATGTGTGGACCACCACGCCTAGCTAAAGATATATTAAAAAAAAAAAAAAAGCTATGTATGGTCATACAGACCTTTAATTCCAGCACTTGGGAGGCAGAGATAGGAGGATCACTGTGCATTCACAGCCAGCCTGGCGCTAAAAAAGTTCCAGGTCAGCCTGGGCTAGAGTGAGACACTATCTCAGGAAGAAAAAAAAAAACAACCCTTGTCAAAGACCTAAAAACAGGGTTTGTGCTCTTACTTACATTGTTATTATATGTACCTATATGTCCCCAAAGAATATAGATCATACAGGTTTATATAAAATTTGACCCGTCACTCCAAAAATTTAGAATAGGCATTGTTGATTCTATAGAAACTAATACAGAAGTCTAGTGTGGCAGTTCATGACTAATCTCACCACTTATGAGGCCAAAGCAGGTAGAGGCTTTAAATTAAGGCCTGCCTATGTCTCACAGTGAGTTCTAGGCTGCCTGTCTCAAAATAACTAAAACCAAACTAATACAGAAATAGCAAATCTTGATTATCCTGCTTTCTAAAACGCAGATTTTGAAAAGACTATTATAGGGGCTGGAGAGATGGCATAGCAGTTAAAGGACCTTCCTTGCAAAGCCTGATGGCCCATGTTCAATTCCCAGTACTCATGTAAAGCCAAATGCACAAAGTGGCACATGTGTCTGAAGTTCATTTGCGGTGGCAAGAGGCCCCTAGCATGCCCATTCTCTCCCACACCCCTTGCAATAAAATAAAGACTATTATACCTGGGTATGGTGGCAGATGCCTAAAATCTTAACATGTACACTGGAAACATGAGGATCAGAACTTGAAAGCCAGTCTTAACTAAATAATGAATTTAGAAGACATCTGTAGTTCTCTTTGACCTGTGTAGAGGGTAGTAACCATCTGTACATACATATGCATAAAACACATACAGAGTTGAAGGGTATTCTCAACTACCTCTCAAACTCAAAATGAGTTTGAGGCCAACATGAGATATATAACATCTTGTGTCAACCTCCTTCCTCAAAAAGAAAAGAAAAGAAAAATATTAACATTTCCACAATATTCCTTTGGAAAAATATTAATAGGTGGATAACCGCTCATGCTCTTCTTGTACCAGAAATGCTATTACCTCATCAGACACACCTAGTCAACTAGTAGAGGCTGCCTTAAATACTGTGTGCAAATGCAGCCTCAGGTCACAAGTTGACTTAAAAGAAAAAGAGATCAATTAAAAACATCTGCCATAGGCTGGAGGGTGTGCCCATTCTGTCTTTCTCTAATAAATCATAAATATATTTTTTTAAATCTGCCATAGACAAGAAATAAGAGAAACCATGGCATATATCCATTATTTGTTACTCATACTCTGGTCTCTTCATATCACATGTAAGCTATCCTTCAACAGGCATCTATTCCTCTGTACCCCCATCCTTAAGAGATGTACATACTATCTTCTTTTGTAGTTGTACATCAGAGTTGTGTACAAGTCCAATGAATGATGTCCTACTTACTCCCAAAGCCAGTTGGTTTATTTTGCGCAAAGGCATTGTTCTGGGATGAGAAAAGACTGGTTCCTGTGCTTGAAGTTCCAAACAAGCTATTTGATGTTCCTGTTGATGTACCAAATCCAAAGCCGGTGCTTGTGGAGGTAGCTGGCTGGCTAAATGAATTGGTACCAAATAATCCTCCTGAGGAGACAGAGGGGGAGGAAACAAAATGTCAATAAACCAGCTTCACTAAGTGAAGTACTATGCTGACAACACAGAAACCAGCTGTATTCCAAGAAAGCCTAACCTGGCTTGGTCTGTGAATTTCCAAATAAGCCCCCAGTAGTATTACTAGAGCCAAATGCAGATGTTCCAAATGCTCCGCCACTGGTGGCACCAAAGCCAGTATCTGAAAAACCAAGACACAAGGGAAATTAAAGTTCAGAATAAAATCTAGATCAAGTGAATGAAAATGGTTTCAACATTTCTTAACATTTTGTTTGTCAATACAACCAAATTGTTTGTCAATACAACCAAATACAAAGTGTAACTTCAGAAATTTCTTAAAATTTAATGAAAATACTTATATTTTATTTACTGGCTCCACAGGAATAAGAACCTTTAAAATGGTAGGAAGAGGGCTGGAGAGATGGCTCAGCGGTTAAGGCACTTGCCTACAGTGCCTACGGCCCCAGGTTCAATTCCCCAAGACCCACAAGGTGGTGGCCCTGGTGCGTGCGTGC